>OFHV01004052.1:0-107843 GCA_900245895.1 Lacerta bilineata
TCATGCTCAATTTTAAGCTTACCAGTCTTAGTTGTAACTTCCTCTTTTCCAAATTGTATCCTTTTTCTTGATGGGTAGCTGCTCCAACAAAACCATAACATATCTCTTCTTCTGTTACATGTTGCAATTTCCTTGGTTGCTGTCCTTGAACCCCTGGTCTCTCACACCAAGAGTTATTTGTTCTGTCCAATCCCTGGGCACCAAGCCTCTCACGCTTGAAAAGCCCTTCTTGTTTTTGTACTTGTGAAACCTTACAAGCCACCTCTTTTTCCACAAATTCCTCCACTTCTGCAGCCTTTTCATCTAATATATTCATGAAACGATTAGCAAGAGCAGTTCCAATCCTGGCAAATTTATCAGTAATCCTCTGTTGAAGCAATTCAAGCTCTAATAGCAGTCTCTGTTGAAAAGATGTCGTTAAGTCATCCATCTCAACTTCAAGGACTTCGTGGGGTTGGTAAACAGGAAATGGAGATGGGGAATTCTCAGTAACTTTCCATTACAACGCATTGCAATTCAGCCTGATGGCCGCCATACAGCTCCTATTCCAGACTCCTTAACCCAAGGGGTTAATGCTATTTCTCCTTTTACGTTATAATCCACAAGAAAAGGTAAATTAAATGCTCAGTCTTATCCCCAAACAGAGTATTCTACGGTTTGTGATCTCTCTCCGTAAGCCGAATTTCAATAGAATTTACAAGTCAATTGTGCTCAGTACTTACAGAGTCCTTCTTTGTAATCCAATTAGGGAAATGCGAAGCGCTCATTATCGCCAGTTACCGCTGCTTTGTGTAATCGGGAGAGTGGGTATATCCTCAGTACTGCGCCAGAGCCCCGCTCGCTTGAGCAGACTTTACTAAGTCTACTCAAGAGCAAGGATGGCGCTTCTAGTACCAGCTGGATCCCAGGTCCCCAGGACGCTCCTCCTGAGGTTTTTACGGAGCCCGCTGCGCGGTAGCAGCAACTCCTAGCCCGAAAACACCGGAGCCCCCTCAGAGCTGAGAGAGCTCCCGACTGAACAGATGGCGCTCCACCAGAAGTCCCTGGAATGGTATTTTTTAAACCAGCAACTGTAGAAATAATTTTTTAGTTGATTATATTATATGGCGAAAGCTAGAGAGTTCCAGAAAAACATCTACTTCTGTTTCATTGACTACGCAAAGGCATTTGACTGTGTCGACCACAGCAAACTATGGCAAGTTCTTAAAGAAATGGGAGTGCCGGATCACCTCATTTGTCTCCTGAGAAATCTCTATGTGGGACAAGAAGCTACAGTTAGAACTGGATATGGAACAACTGATTGGTTCAAAATTGGGAAAGGAGTACGACAAGGCTGTATATTGTCTCCCTGCTTATTTAACTTATACGCAGAATTCATCATGCAAAAGGCTGGGCTGGATGAATCCCAAACCAGAATTAAGATTGCCGGAAAAAATATCAACAACCTCAGATACGCTGATGATACAACCTTGATGGCAGAAAGTGAGGAGGAATTAAAGAACCTTTTAATGAGGGTGAAAGAGGAGAGTGCAAAATATGGTCTGAAGCTCAACATAAAAAAAAACTAATATCATGGCCACTGGAAATGATTATTTTTCTCCTCCCAATATAGTACAGCAGAAAAACTGTCCAAATATAAACAGTTAACTTATTAAACCTCACAATAATTTCATGATTATCTGTCAATGTATTTCTAATAGTATAACCAAATCAGTAATTTTTGACATAACTGTAAAAACTACTCTGAAAATTTATTATTCCAAAAATGAAACCTTCATGTAGTTGTAAATATTAAGATTAAACCAGCAAGAATGTTTCTTTCTGTAAAAAAAAAAAAGATCAAATCAACTCTTGCTTACTAGTGATTTAAATTGTGATTTAAACTGATTTGATTTAAATCAAATCCACTCTGTAACTGGACCAATGAGAGTCAATGCTGGAGCTCATAAAAGGAGCATGTACCATAGGCAATTAGGAAGGAGCAATATGTCAGTATCAGTTTCTCTTGGTTTCTTATTTTAAGTTCATTTCTCCACATTTTCATATCAGTTTCTAACTTTTCCATCCATCAACATTTCGTGTAAATGTCATTTTTACACTTAGGTCCTATCTGCAGGTTCATACTGACTTAAACAGCTATGGTTTCCCCCCATGAGGGGAACAGGAAGTTTGTTAACCATCTTGGCTGTGAATCCTTGCAGACTAGCTCTCTGCCTTGCAGGTCATTTTTCACTTGGCCTGGGAGATGGGAACCTGACAGACTGACTCCAACTACAAAAGCTGAGGCTGCTGAACGGACACTAGAGTTGGGGTATTGTTTGTCTTTTTAGTTGCTGTTACTGATATCAATATTTTATATCTTTATTCTTACCTCTCCTTATGAATTATGTGGCTGTTGCTGGATTTTGTTGTAGGTTCTTAAAGGCACACTTTACCTAGTATGGGCATTTGTCTACTCATTACATGGCTGGACAACTGAATTGCAAAAATGGGAGAAGTGCAGATTCTGAAGGATGGCTTTGTTTTGCTCTACCAATTGAGTAAACACACCTTTAAATATGAACTGACTTGAATTTCTTCCCTGCTAGTCCTACAGACAATGCAGAACCTAGAACAATACTTTATGAAAAGTCATGTTCTGTGGCTTGTGGCTAAGCTTTGACCTTGGAAAGTGAGTCTGGGAGTTTACGTTTTGGTGGTCAAAAGGTTGAAAGTTCTTTTCACTTACACAGTTTGCCTACTCCAACGGCAGACATGCAGGACTGGTTACTGGACTCGTTACACTCCACAGTGGTGGGGTTGATGCAATCTTTTCCTTCATTCCAACAAGACTCACATGTCAGAGATGCCACTGCAGACAGGGGGAAAAGGGTATGAAAACCTTAGTAGCTGTGTAGGGGGAATAGGTCTGCATCAAGGTACATTAACCCAAAACTTTCTGCTACAAACTACATCTTACGAGAGGCAGCAAAGGCCACCAACTGGGATAGCTTCAAAAGCGGAATAGATAAATTCATGTTTACCAACCTCAATTGATATATTTTTTCTGCAACATTGGAGGCACTATTTGTCTGAATACTAGTTTCTGGAAATAGCAGGAAGGGAGCTATTGCACTCAGGTCCTGCTTATGGGCTTTCCATAGGACCCATGGCAAGAACAAGATGCTAGACTAGATGGGCCATTGTTCATTTTCATAATGCTTCCTGTATTTTTTGCTCCATAAGACGCACTTTTTCCCTCCTAAAAAGGGACGGGAAAAGTCTGCACGTCTTATGGACAGTGGCAAAGGGGTGGTGGTGGTGGAACGAACAGCCCCAAAGTGCTGCTTTCAGGCTCTCTGTTCCTATCCCCCTGTCACTGACAGCGGCAAAGGGGTGGGGGGAACGAACAACCCAAAGGGGTGGGCGAACAACCAAAAGCTTTCGGGCTGTCTGTTCTTCTCCCCCCCCCCCCCTTGCCAACAGTGGCAAAGGGGCAGAGTGGAACGAACAACCCAAAGGGGCGGGCGGGAACGAGTAGCTCCATCCGCCTGTGCTCCCTGTACAACAAGAAAAGTGGCAGCCGCTTTTCTTGCTGTAGAGGGAGGAGGGAGGCATGGGGTTGCTGTGTTTCCCTTCTCCCTGCTCGCTGTACGGAAAGAAAGCGGCAATGGCGTGTAAGCGGCTGCTGCTTTTCTTTCTGCGCTGCGCTGTGCCTCTTCCGCAGGCTACTATCCCTGCTATTGCAAGCATCAGAGTGGGGCAGCGGTAGAGGCGGGGGAAGATGGATAAGCGGCCGAAAGGAGCCATTTTGGCTGCTTGTCCATCTTTCCCCGCTTCTGCCGCTGCCCCCCTCTGACACTCGCAAGAGCAGGGATCCGAGTGCGCCTCAGAGGCTGTAACACGGAGATCACTGTCGCCACCTCAGGCAGGAGGGTGTTGTGTCCGTTAACCATGCAACACCCTACCTCCGTCTCAGGAACTGTCTCCTTTGCCCTTCGCCCCTCCCCGCCTCCTCGGGCACTTTCCACTTGTAAATTCCCTTCCCTCAGCAGCAGCTGGAGGAGCTGTCAAAACTTCCTCTCAGCTGCCCTCCACCGGCCCATCGGCCTCCGCCTCCTACCCTTCCAGAGTTAAAGGAAACAGTAACACATTATTCTGGGAGACAAAAAGGGATACATTTCGGAGATACAGTGTCCATGTTTATAACCCAAGCGTAACAAGTTTTCCTTGAGGTTCAGAGTTTTATTAAGGTACTGTACATTTATATCCCCTTTCAGGCAAGATTTGACAAGATTTGTTGTGTTATCAGTTGTTAATGAGGCATTAGGAGTTCTATTGGCATTTTAAGGAGGCATGCAGAGTGTTCCATTTGGGTAAAGTGGCTCTGCATGGCCACAAGGAAGTGAATAAGGAAAAAAGACTTTGATAGGTACAGTTATAAAAGCCATGGTGTTCCCGTCTCTCTCCTCCTCGTCCTCTTGCTCTGGAGTTCCAGCATAACCCACAGGCACCTACAAATGTGAGTTCTTCCTCTCTCTCTTCCTTCCTTCCTTCCTTCCCTCCCTCTCTCTTCCAACTTTAATAAAATATGGGGGGGGGGAGATACCGGTAAGCCCCACCTCATATGCCCATCAGTGATGATGGTTCTTAATGCCACTGTTGACTGCAGTTCAGTTTACATGGTTGAAATATTATGCTGCTATACTTGTTGTTTATTAAACACGGTAGTTTAGTACAACATTTGATTCAGAATATTTTTTTCTTGTTTTCTTCCTCTAAAAACTAAGTGTGTCTTGTGGTCTGGTGCATCCAATGGAGTGAAAAATACAGTACCTGTATATTCCCTCTGTAATTCTTAAACTCTGTGAATGAGGGTGAGCCTTGCATAGACCAGAGAATGATTGTCCAAGATGGCTCCTGCAGGCTGAGGGAGAGGACCAGTAGAGAAGGTGTGGGGAAACCTTCAACCCTCCAGAAGTTGTTGTGCTACAACTCCCATCAGCTCCAGCAAACATGAAATACTCTTTTAAGCACATCTGGTACCTTGGAACCTGATTCCACTCAGAGATTGGGGTGGCGTGTAGCACCAGCAAAGTAAAAGATTGCATGGGGGGGGGAGGAAAATTCCACTCCAAAATATGAGAAGAATTGTGCCTATACATTGTCTCCTATCACAGATTTCTATAAATGCAAGAAACATACTCTTTGTTTAAATGTACTTGGGGATACCACACCTCTCTCTACGCAGTTGGTTAAATAAAAATAAATATTGGGAACAAAACAAAAAAATCTATCATTGAGGATCCTTTGTCGGTGGCCTTGTGCTTTATTCCTCTCCCTTTCAAAGGAACTACAAGTCCTTGTTCCTTTCTTCTCCACCTTTAATGGCTGACCCCCCACTTAGTTCCTTCCTGGAAACATGATGGACAGCACAGCAGCTGTGCTTCTGCTCACCTGGAGGAAGCAGGGCCAAGAGGAGGCAGGAGATCAGGAGTGTCTTCATCATTCTAGAGGGCTGAAGAGCCAGGAAGGAGTTTGAGAACAGCACTGGGTTGAACAAGGAACTGATGCATGAAGAGGCTTAGTTGGGGGAATTTATACAGGATTGCAAGGAACACTTTGCCAGCACCCAGGAACAACGGATTCAGGGCAGTGTCATAAATTGCTAGAATTCTAATCATGCTATAAGATAATGTAAAGCAGTGTTGGAAACCAGTTAAATCTCTTCCCCCTTCCAATAACTACAATGACACGTCCCTCCTAATCTGTGCCAGCCTCAATTTCACCACCCTGGCTGTTGGGAAACGAGTGCCATCAGGTTACAGCACTGAAATTGGAATAGGTTTCTGGAAGCCAAGGCAGTTTCCCTGACAGCATGAACTTTTTTGAAAGGGGGACAAATGACTGTCCACAGTTTCCTTTGTGGTGCAGTAATAAAATGTACAGTGATTCGGATCCCTTCACCCCTATTAAATGCAATTGTATTTGGGGTAAATCACTCTCTTCCCCCACCCAAGAACTCCAAGGACATGTCCCCCCCTTAACCTGCAGCATTCTCAATTTCACCACCCAGGAAGTGAAGATTGATCAGGTTACACCAGAATTCAAAGCTCAGCCGTGAAGTTGAATTAGATTTCCAGAAGTCAAGGCAATTTTGCCAGATTTCCCTGATAGTCATCATCATCATCATTATTATTGGTAAGGGGAGACAAGTGTCTGTCCAGTTTCCTTTGTTGTACAGTAATAAAATGCACCGTGACAACCAACAAATTGAGCTTGAACCATGAGAAAGTGCAGGCCTTGTGAATGAGTGATTACTGGATCTTGGAGATAGGTCAATTGCTTGGCAGCCTGGACACAGTGTTTCATGCACAGGTAACTTCAAGACCTGATTATGGCAGCATGCAGCGGGGCTGTCTTTATATCAAGCCCAGAAGCTGCAGCTAGGGCAGAAGCAACAGCCAGAGTGATCACAGCAGCAGGCTACTGACCACGTGTCCCTCTGTTGCTGAGACAGTGGCACTGGTTGCCAATTTGCTGCCAGGTCACATTCAAGGTGCTTATGTTTATTTCCACAAATTCCTAAACAATGTGAGCCCAAAGTGCCTTGACCTCACCCCAAAGTGCTACACCTCAAGGACTGAGTTTCTTTTATTTGGGCAATTCTTGTAGCTCCCTACACCCCTGAGGTTTAGTCAGGCTTCAATTCACAGGAAGCCTTTAGTGCAACAGGATAGAGAAAAGCTTTTATTCCTTTCTCATAACACTAGAATTTGTGGGCAGCCAATGACAGTGAATGCTGGAAGATTCGTGGAAGATGGAAGAAAGTGCTGCTTGAAATAGCACCTAGCTAAACTCTGGAAATTGCTCTCAGGAAGTAAAGAGGGGCAACAACCTGGATGTGTTTGATTGAGGATTAGAAGAAAACAATGGAGGATAAGGCTACCAGTGGTTACTAACCAAGCTGGCCATGTTCTTCCTCAATTGTTGGAGACTGTATTCCTCTGAATGTCAGTTGCTGGGAATCCCAAGTGGGGGGTGGGGGTGGAGACAACTGGTGTTGCTGTCAAGTCCTGCTTTTAGGCTTTGCACAGGCATATGGCTGGCCATTGTGACACCGGGGTCTGGAACAGCTGGCCTGGCTCAGCAGGCTGATGCAAGCTGTGCCAGTTGAAGCTTGTGGGAAATCTAACATTAGCCCAAATCTTGATTGCCTCAAAGTGGTGCTCACCCAGTGTACCTGCTGAAGACGAGTGGATTCACAGTGTGCTTGCTGAAGAAACATGGTTTCACAATTTCTTTTTAAATCACCAAGCAGCTCATTTGGCTGAGTAAGCTGTGCCTAAACAAAATAAAAAAATAAAAAATAAAAAAAATCCTTCCAGTAGCACCTTAGAGACCAACTAAGTTTGTTCTTGGTATGAGCTTTCATGTACATGCACACTTCTTCCGATACACTGGAAACAGAAGTCACCAGACCCTTATATATAGTGAGAGAGTGGGGAGGGGTATTACTCAGAAGGGTGGTGGGAATGGGTGATTGGCTGATGGGTGTGGAAAACCTGTTGATGACTGTTAACGACTGCAATTAGTCCTAAAGGAAAAGCAAGGGGTGAGATGGCTAAAGATAGCTTTGTCATGTATAATGAGATAAGAATCCAATGTCTTTGTTCAGACCAGGTCTCTCCGTGGTTTTGAGTTTGGTAATGAGTTGCAATTCAGGAACTTCTCTTTCGATCCTATTTCTGTGATACATTTGTATTAAGTTGGATGCTTTAGATCTTGTATAGAATGTCCTGGGAGATTGAAGTGTTCTATTGGTTTCTCTGCCTTGTGATTCCTGATATCAGATTTATGTCCATTTATCCTTTGGCGTAGGGTTTGGCCTGTTTGTCCAATATAGAGAGCTGAAGGGCACTGTTGGCATTTGATTCATACACAATGTTAGAAGAAGAGCAATTAAATAGTGCCTGTGAATAGTTTCTTATTTTGTGTTAACTGTTCTGTCTGATTAGCCTTGAACTGATGAAGCTTTGTGGCGAAACCTGTTGCAAATCCGGAGGACAGGTCTTCGGTTATTTGCCCACCTGTGTTTATTCCGTCATGAGGGTGGCTACATAAGGACCTACTGGAGAGCAGTCCATCTTATTCCATCCTTTTCCCATCCACTTTCATTTCACCAGGGTGGTGTTTACCACAGACCCACTGAAGAACTTCCTGCTTGTTTCATCTTTTACAAACTGTTTTGCACCTTGTTGGCACCAGAATATTGTTCCATACTTAGCCACGTGTTGAATGGTTCAGTTATTCAGACATTGATAAGTTCCCTGTGCATATAATTTATTCCATGGTCTTGACAGTACTAATATTGTCTTGCACATGGCCTTGTAATATGTTTTTGCTTGTTTGAATGGTTACGAGTCAATCTTTATTCAGTTATTTGCTAGTAAATCCCCTTTTATATCTATTAGCCAGTTTGTGGTGATTTGGTTTGGTTTACGGGAAAATCAGAAACCAGGAAGATCATAATTTTAACAAAGAATGGAGGAAATTTATATTATATTTGGGAGACCACTGTAAACAATTGAACTCTTTAGGAGGACTTAGATAACACTTGTTAGGTAACAAGAACTTTGTATATAATTGATAATCAAATAATTGGACTTAAAATATGCAGTAGAAAAGGACAGGTATGGAAGCTATGGAGGGGTGGATTAAGGAAAATCTTGTGTATTTGTTTTTGTTTATGATTTTGAATGTAAACATTACTTTGTAATACCAAATAAAAATTTACATCAAAAAAGAAATATTAACATTAGCAATAAAAACACTTAAAACCATTAAAATGTTTAAAAATCATTAGAACGAACAGCAAAGGGGAATAGAGTGTATCCATATCTGAATGGGCTTGTATAAATGGGCTTTTAAGGTGTTCCATGGAAAAAATGGAATCAACAGGCACAGAGTTCCAGGACAAGAAACTCAGAAATCACTAGCCCCTTTCCCCTCTATCCTCCTCCTCTGCCCACCTCCCCACCCATACATCCGTCCTTCTTGGTCTCCTTCCCATCCCTGACACTCTGTGAGGCAACCTGGGTCTCCTAATAACTTTTAGCACCCTTAATAAACTAAGTATCCCAGCATCTTTTGTGGGAAGCCATGACACTTCAAAGTGGCATGACACTGCTTTAAATGCATAATGCAAATGGGGCCCTAGCTGCACTCCATTATACAAGACTCACCGAACTTCATGTGACCCTAAAGAGGTCTTACAGATTATGTGTCCATGTTCAATGTTGCCACTTTTTAACATTTACTTATTGGGGCATGCTTTTCTTTTTGTAAACCTACAAAACAATAAAGAAAATGAAATTGGGATTAAGGGGCTTTCTCAGGACAGTGGAGGATGTGCGTGCTTTATCCTGTTGGTGAATTGGTGGTCACAGTTACCCATCTTATGATAGAAACTGCTATGGGTTGGGTTGGGTTGGGGGAGGGGAAACAAAAATGGGGGGTGGTTTGAGGAGTGTCAGTTGTGGGGAGTGAGAAATGTCCCTATTTTCATCTGAGGAATGTTGGAGGGTTTGCAATGGATATTCAACATCAAGCTGTTGGGAACAGTCTTTTGGAGTAAAGTGTCATCCATACATTGAAGACAGCTGTCAGGGTTTTCCCAGGTGTTGCTCATGAGTAACGACAGAGCCTTCAGCTGCTAAGACTATTTATTGTGCATTACTATTTTACAGTGTTGAGCTAGTTGAAAACATGACCGCTCAGTCACTTGCAGAATCCGGAAGTGCCCCTCTCTGGTTTCCCACCCAACACCAAAGTCTCGGCACCCTAAAACGACATCTGCGGTGCCTCCTGACCCCCCGATGCTGTGCTGGTGCTGGAAGAGGCAGTTCTCCCTCAGATCCCCTCTGGCTGGCGGTGCTGGGTCTTTGTCCAAAGTCTCCAAGCCTCTGCAGCTCCTCCCTTGGAGAGAGCTCAGGCGAAAGGCTAGAGGAGGAGGAGGAGGAGTCCGTTGACAGAAGCGGCTGGGGTTCCCTGTAACGTAGAGAGCCCTCTTCTTGCGAAGAGCTGCTCTCCCAGTCCTCCCGAGGAGGACTTCTTTCCCTGCCCTCCTCCTCAGCAGGACTTCCAACCAGCCCCTCCTCTCGAGTAGTCCCCCTGTCCCCCTCCTCCTCGAGAGGAGGATCTCTCTCCCCTCGCTCCTCACAAGGAATACCTTTGCCCCGGCTCTCCTCCCGAGTAGGACCTCCCCTTGCCCTCTCCTCACAAGGAGCCAGGCAATCCCTGACAATACCCAACCCTAGAATCTCCATTATGCAAACTCTGGATTGGTGCCTGGATGCCCTGGCTGACTGACCGAACCCAAAGGGTACTCATTAATGGCTCCTCTTCATCCTGGAGAGAAGTGACTAGTGGGGTGCCACAGGGTTCTGTCTTGGGCCCAGTCTTATTCAACATCTTCATCAATGACTTGGATGATGGGCTTGAGGGTATCCTGATCAAGTTTGCAGATGACACCAAATTAGGAGGGGTGGCTAATACCCCAGAGGACAAGATCACACTTCAAAATGACCTTAACAGACTAGAGAACTGGGCCAAAGCAAACAAGATGAATTTTAACAGGGAGAAATGTAAAGTACTACACTTGGGCAAAAAAAATGAAAGGCACAAATACAGGATGGGTGACACCTGGCTTGAGAGCAGTACATGTGAAAAGGATCTAGGAGTCTTGGTAGACCATAAACTTGACATGAGTCAACAGTGTGATGCAGCAGCTAAAAAAGCCAATGCAATTCTGGGCTGCATCAATAGGAGTATAGCATCTAGATCAAGGGAAGTAATAGTACCACTGTATTCTGCTCTGGTCAGACCTCACCTGGAATACTGTGTCCAGTTCTGGGCACCACAGTTCAAGAAGGATACTGACAAGCTGGAACGTGTCCAGAGGAGGGCAACCAAAATGGTCAAAGGCCTGGAAACGATGCCTTATGAGGAACGGCTTAGGGAGCTGGGTATGTTTAGCCTGGAGAAGAGAAGGTTAAGGGGTGATATGATAGCCATGTTCAAATATATCAAAGGATGTCATATAGAGGAGGGTGAAAGGTTGTTTTCTGCTGCTCCAGAGAAGCGGACACGGGGCAATGGATTCAAACTACAAGAAAGAAGATTCCACCTAAACATTAGGAAGAACTTCCTGACAGTAAGAGCTGTTCGACAGTGGAATTTGCTGCCAAGGCAGTGTGGTGGAGTCTCCTTCTTTGGAGGTCTTTAAGCAGAGGCTTGACAGCCATCTGTCAGGCATGCTTTGATGGTGTTTCCTGCTTGGCAGGGGGTTGGACTGGATGGCCCTTGTGGTCTCTTCCAACTCTATGATTCTATGATTCTATGATTCTATGACAGCCAGCAAACTGAGCTTGAACCATGAGAAAGTTCAGGCCTTGTGAATGAGTGATTTCTGGGTCTTGGAGATAGGTCAGTTGCTTGGCAGACTGGACACAGTGGTTCATGTAGTGGTAACTTCAAGCCTTGATTATGGCAACATGCAGTGGGGCTGCCCTTGTATCAGGTCTGGTAGCTGCAGCTAATGCAGAACGCAAGAGCCACACTCCTCATAGCAGTAGGCTACTGGGAACATGTCACTACGCTGCTGAGACAGTTTGTTGCCAGACCACATTTAAAGTACGGTCAAACCTTGGTTCTTGAGCTGCTCCTTTGCCTAATATTTTGGCTCCCAAACATAGAAAACCCGAAGGTAAGTGTTCCGTTTTTTTGCACATTCCCCAGATTGCAAGAGGCAATCAGAAGCCACGCCTCAGGAACATCCTTCCGCAACCAATTACTTCCGAGGTTTGACTGTACTTCCTTATATTTCCAAAAATTCCTGAACAATGTGAGCCCAAAGTTCCTTAAGTAGTGTCAAGTCCCTTATTTTCTACCTCAAGCACTAAGATTCTTTGATGGAACAATTCTTATAGCTCCCTACACCCCTGATTCAGCCATCAGTTCAGACCAGCCTAAAATTAGGACCTGAGTGCAAAAGCAGGCTTCCCCCACCTGTGATTCCCAGCAATTGATAGAAGCATACTGCCTCCAACAATGTGAGGAAAGCTTAGCCTTTCTGACTAGCATCCCTGCTTTTCAGCTTTTCACAGGCACCTTGTTGGCCATTGTGAGAACAGGGCCTGGGTCAGGCTGATGTAAGCTCTGGCCAGTTGAAGCTTATGGGAAATCCAACATTAGCCAAAATCTTGATGGCTTCAAAATGGTGATCACCCAGTGTACCTTCTGAAGACGAGTGGATTCACAATGTCCTTGCTGAAGAAACATGGTTTCACAATTATTACTATTTTTTTCTAAAATCACCAAGCTGTCCATTTGGCTGAGTAAGGAAAAGCAAAGGAGAGAAAAAAT
This sequence comes from Lacerta bilineata, assembly GCA_900245895.1. Lineage (NCBI taxonomy): Eukaryota > Metazoa > Chordata > Lepidosauria > Squamata > Lacertidae > Lacerta > Lacerta bilineata. The sequence continues at coordinate 12,406 of OFHV01004052.1, forward strand.
TGGGAGACTATGGAGCCATTTAGTAATCTATACCAGGGGTGTGGAACCTCTGGCCTGGAGGTCAAATGTAGTTACTACAAGCCTCTCCACAGGGCCCAGGAGAGCCATATATTCCCCACCCATCTGGCTGGGTTTACCTAGCTACTCTGGGTGGCTTCCATAAAAATAATAAAAACATATTTAAAACTTTAAAACTTCCCTGGACAGGGCTGCCTTCAAATGTCTTCTGAAAGTCAGATAGTTGTTTATTTCCTTGACATCTGATGGGAAGGTGTTCCACCGGGTGGGTGCCACTGGTGTAAAACTATAAAACACCTTGACACTTCTTCCTTTGCCCCCTTTCTATTCTGTCAACATGCCGCCACCTACTTGTTGCAGGCAACCCAGAGAGCCCACCTTCAATTAGAGAAGGGTGACCCAGAGAGGTGGTGCTGAAGTCCCAGTGAAAGAGGCAAGAAGGAGGGCTTGTCTTGGGTCTCCTGCAGGCGACATGCTCCACCTACTGAGGGGTTTGCCGTTGGTATGAGAAAGGCAGCAGGTGTTGGCACTGACGCAGAGAAGGACTAAGTACTGTAGCTCATTGCTGCCATGATCATTCATCATCGTGAACAGACGAAGAACTGACTACATCTAAATGTATAATAAAAGTAAAACACAAAAAGAAACACTCAACCAAAATTCTCCAGTGCCTGGAGGCGGTTGGAGGATGGATGGCAGCTAACAGATTGAGGTTGAATCCTGACAATACAGAAGTACTGTTTTTGGGGGACAGGAGGAGGGAAGGTGTGGAGGATCCCTGGTCCTGAATGGGGTAACTGTGCCCCTGAAGGACCAGGTGCGCAGCCTGGGAGTCATTTTGGACTCACAGCTGTCCATGGAGGCGCAGGTTAATTCTGTGTCCAGGGCAGCTGTCTACCAGCTCCATCTGGTACGCAGGCTGAGACCCTACCTGCCCGCGGACTGTCTCTCCAGAGTGGTGCATGCTCTGGTTATCTCCCGCTTGGACTACTGCAATGCGCTCTATGTGGGGCTACCTTTGAAGGTGACCCGGAAACTGCAATTAATCCAGAATGCGGCAGCTAGACTGGTGACTGGGAGTGGCCGCTGGGACCACATAACACCGGTCCTGAGAGATCTACATTGGCTCCCAGTACGTTTCCGAGCAGAATTCAAAGTGTTGGTGCTGACCTTTAAAGCCCTAAACGGCCTCGGCCCAGTATACCTGAAGGAGCGTCTCCACCCCCATCGTTCAGCCCGGACACTGAGGTCCAGCTCCGAGGGCCTTCTGGCTTTTCCCTCACTGCCAGAAGCAAAGCTACAGGGAACCAGGCAGAGGGCCTTCTCGGTAGTGGTGCCCGCCCTGTGGAACGCCCTCCCATCACAGGTCAAGGAGATAAACAACTACCTGACATTCAGAAAATACCTGAAGGCAGCCCTTTTTAGGGAAGTTTTTAATGTGTGATATTTTTGTATCTGATTTTTGTTGGAAGCCGCCCAGAGTGGCTGGGGAAATCCAGCCAGATGGGCGGGGTACAAATAATAAATATTATTATTATTATTATTATTATTATTATTACACCAAATATTTCCCAGCACTCTGTTTTATTGATACTATCAATAGAAAACTGCATAATTATTCAACACCATGTTTTTTAATTTGGGTCTTTTCTGAGCCCTGAGCACAACTCAAATTATTTTGGCCAACTTGAAACAAACTGCAAATTTAGCAGGGGAGCTTTTGTTGCATTGAACATTGTGTTTTACCAAGAAAGAGTTAACTCCAACTTTCAACTGTATGACTTAGTGACCAACAGGCTCTGTGACACATACAGACATATGTGGAAGTGAATTTGGAAGGGGAGAGGAGTAGACTTTGCGACGGGAAGTATCACAGGCAAGTTTCCATCTCCAAAGTAAATAGAAACATAGATTATGAATGGTCACTTCTTTCTTCCTCAAACATTCCCCAAAGATACTTGCATTCAGGTTTTCCCAGAAAGCATACTGCACATTTCAAATCAGTAATAGAGAACTACAGGTAAGAGACTGGTTTGTGTGGTTTATCCGATCGAATTGGTGATTCAAGCAATGAAACTTTTAAGGACTCCATAAACTGCTCTCCAGGCAGGAGCCCATCCTTCAGGGACATGCGATAAGTGTAGAAGAGTCACAGAAAAGGAGTGAGTGGCTTCAAGTTCATTATCTGTCCCCTGACTCACAAAATGAATTTATTACAGAATGCTTGAATTTTGTGAAGCAGCACATTTTGCTTGAAAGGCAATATGCAAAGTACTTTGTACTAATATTATTCCACACCAGATTCTTCCCATATTGAACAAGCAACAGTTCTTTTGAGATACGTTCTTTAGAAAGAAACACAGTATGAGATTCAAGAGAAATTTCTCAAGTTTGCAGACAGTAGCAACAAAAGAGGGGAAGTTGATAACATTGAATGAAACACTGAAATAACATGCTATTACTCTCCGTGATTGTGGAGCTCAAGTGTATCATCATGGGTCAAATATGGTTGAAAAAGACAATGGTGCACAAGGAAAGATACAAGAACAATGCTCAACAGCATTTTTTTCACCATGCGGTTGACACACACCCAACTGATGTGGAAATGATGCTGTTGAATAAGTTAATTAAGAATTATTTAAAGTCTACAATGTCTCAGGAACATCATGTGGATTTGGCAAGGCTAAGTATTCAATGAAACATTCCCAGAGCAAGTAGCTACCATGCTGTAATTCAAAAGTTTTCACAAAAAAGTTCTTTTTCTGTAGTCATTTTTTTCTGAAGTCTCTCTCTCTCTCTCTCTCTCTCTCCCCTCTCTCTCATCTATGTATCTATCTATCTATCTATCTATCTATCTATCTATCTATCTATCTATCATCTACCTATCTATCTATCTATCTATCTATCTATATCTATCATCTATGTATCTATCATTAGAAGTTGGATATTTAAAAACAGTAGCAACCAAACCCAGCCAATAAGTTGAAGCCTCTGAGGAGCAGTAATTCAGCCTGGGTGAATAGGGATTTTAAAAATTCCTCCTAAAATCAATAATGAGAGAGGAAGGTGCACTTCACCAGAGAGGGGATTCCTCGCCATGGGTTTGGCCCTGATTTAGCCCTTCAGAAAAAAGCCCCACTTTGGTTAGAAACAGTTTGGTGTCTGTCCAACTTGATTTGGGCTCCAAAGTCAAACCTGCTTTAGTAAAACAAGACACTGTTCCGCTCCCATTCATTCTTTTGTGGAAATAAAGCCTGTTTGTAACTCATCTTTTGACAGTTCTGACCTCAAATAATGTTGTAGGTTTTGGGGAAAGACTCTCCTAAAATATCTGGATTCAGTAAAGGGTTGGAATATAGGTGAACCCCTGAATTCCTGTGTCTAGTGGGGGCTGGATTTTAAACTATTTTTTTCCTGTGTGTAGGAAACCACCTGACAGAAAAACCATAGAGAAGTAATCACTGGAATGGCTGAGCCATTAACCCATTAACAAGGCCATGAACTCTCTGGACCACAGAAAAGCCCTTCCTGAGATGAGAGATAGCGAAGACAAAAGGCCAGCGGTTCAGGAGGGAGAGACAAAATTGCAGTGGGAGATGAGGTAAGTGAACAAGAAAAAGTGCCCCTTTTGCAAGCTGTAGTGGCAGGCAATTTGTATCATGCTGCAGAGAGGGTCAGATGTAATGTTTTCTGGGATTTCTTGGGATCTGAGGCTGCATCAATCAGGGGAACAGGGCCCACGTGGGATGTGAATGCTCTGCACTCTCTCCATGTAGGCTAAGTTTGAATACTGGTTTCTTTTCATGCATAAGACACCCCCATGTATAAGACGACCCCTATAGAGTGGTACCTCGGGTTAAGAACTTAATTTGTTCTGGAGGTCTGTTCTTAACCTGAAACTGTTCTTAACCTGAGGTACCACTTTAGTTAATGGGGCCTCCCGCTGCTGCTGCACCACTGCCGCACAATTTCTGTTCTCACCATGAAGCAAAGTTCTTAACCCGAGGTACTATTTCTGAGTTAGCGGAGTCTGTAACCTGAAGCATCTGTAACCCAAGGTACCACTGTAATTCTGAAATCAAAATGAAGAAATTGGGTTAGAGCCCGAACCTGAGCCTGAGCCACCTGCACCAGGACCCACACCGAACCCGAGCCCAGGCCGCTTGTGCCAGAGCCCAAACCCCTGTGCAATCACCATCCATGTACTGTATAAGATGACCCCCAATTTTTGACTAATTTTTAGCAAAAAACCATTGTTATACATTGAAAAATATGGTATATGTGTTAATAAACATATATGATATAACAGAGTTTTTTTTTAATTTATTTTTTTTTTAAATAGTATTTTATTATTTTCCGTAATAAAGAACAAAAAAACACATATACAAATACACAATACAAAAACACAATAAAGCATAAACAAATCCAACAACAATCACAATAAACATAAGAAAGAAAACATATACATACCTGAACAAACACTTATCTTTATACCTTCTAGTTTCTATCTTCTCTACACAAGACAGGACTTACCCCCGCTCCCTCCACTGCATTCAAAATCCATATATATTTTGGGTAACTTTGTATCCTTTTCCTTAAACATTAACCATATCTCTTGATAATCTTTTAGATTTACTTAATCAAATATAATTCATCGCTTAAATCAGCTATCCTAAGATATTCTTAAACAATTAGATCATTTACAATAAAACATCTTATAAACAATTTTATCTAACATTAACTAGCTAAAGCCAATTCTATTGGCTAATTCTGCTCAAATATTCAATTTTACACAATTAACTAAATAGTCTTTAAATTTCTTCCACTCCTGCGACACCTTCTCCTCCCTCTGGTCTCGGATTCTCGCGGTCAGTTCGGCGAGTTCCATAAAGTCCATTAGCTTCATCTGCCATTCTTCCACTGTCGGGATCTCTTCACCTTTCCAGTTTCTTGCAAGTAAGATTCTAGCGGCTGTTGTGGCATACATAAAAAACACTCTGTCCTGACTGGGTATCTCGTCATAGGTCATGCTCAGGAGGAAGGCCTCTGGTTTCTTACAAAAGGTAATTTTCATTACCTTCTTGAGTTCATTATAAATCTTATCCCAGAAAGCCCTTACCCCTGGACACGACCACCACATATGATGAAAGGTACCTTCTGCAGATTTGCATTTCCAACACACATTACTCATTGTAGGATTCATCTTAGCTATCTTAACTGGTGTCAGATACCATCTGTAAATCATTTTCATGATATTTTCTCTTAAACTATTACAGGCCGTAAATTTCATACCTTCCTTCCATAGCTTCTCCCAGTCAACCATCATAATATTATACCCCACATCTTTCGCCCAATCTATCATTGCCGATTTAACCAGTTCATCTTTTGTATGCCACTCTAACAGCAAATTATACATCCTGGAAAGGTTTTTAGAGTTCGGTTCTATTAGCTCCGTTTCCAGCTTTGATTTTTCCGTTTGAAAACCAATCTTTTTGTCTATTTTGAAAATCTCATAAATTTGATGATATTGCAGCCAGTCGGCGACCTCATTTTTCACTAGATCATAACTTTTCATCTTAAACAAGTCGCCTTCTCGCTGCAATATATCTGCGTATCTTAACCATCTTGCAGGCATATTAGGTCTCTTATAAGCCTTGGCCTCCACAGGTGAGATCCATCTAGGCGTCTTTCTCTCTAACAAGTCTTTATATCTCGTCCAAACCTGATACAGGGCTTTTCTCACTATATGATTATTAAATGTTTTGTGGATTTTTACCTTGTCATACCAAAGATAAGCATGCCATCCAAACATATTGTCAAAGCCTTCCAAGTCCAACACGTCAACGTTTTCTAATTTAAACCAATCTTTCAACCAGCAAAAGGCCGCGGCAGAGACTATTTTTTGGACCTACATTATAAGAATAACCTAGTGGTACAGCAGAGCAAAGTCATTCTGTATAAGGATATCCCCAGGTACTTCTTGGACAAAAGAGTATCGTACAACGATTTAACATCAGAGTTAAGAAGAAGGAATATCCCCTTCAGTTGGGAATTCCCAGAGGGCCTCGCTTTTACATTCAAGGAAAAGAAGATAAGGATAAAATCCCTGGCTGAGAAGCAAAAATTTCTGGATAAACACCTGGAAGACTTTAAAGGCTCAGCACTAGATCCAGCTTTCTTGTATCGACCTTCAGGACTATTTCCAACCCCAGCGGTACCGGGACCGAGTGACCCAAAATGCCCTGAAGAAGATAAGAAAGCAGAGGCAACTGGAGGAGGAGACTAAAAAGAAGAAAAAAGGAAAATGGCTCTTAAACTGATGACTTGGAATGTCCGGGGATTGAATCAGAGACCGAAGAGACGCAGAGTTTTTTATAGTTTGGAAAAAAAGAATCTGGATATAGTATGCTTACAGGAGACCCATGTAACTCGACGACATAGAAGAATTCTACAAAACAAAAAACTAGGCCAAGAATTTATATCATCGGATAAAGTCAAGAAGAGAGGAGTGATAATCTATGCCAAGGAAAAATACAGTCCTAGACAGTTATTTAAAGATGAAGAAGGGAGATACATTGCTATTGAAATTAAAGTACAAGGCGAAAAATCTTTGATCCTGGGACTTTATGCACCGAATGATGGGAAGTCAATTTTCTACAAGACGATACATGACTTGCTTTTGGACTATTTGGACTATAAAATAGTTTGCCTCTGAGATTTTAATGGGGCAGTTTCTACACTAATGGACAGATCGCAAAGAGCTAAATTAACAAACGATGGGAAACTCCCAAAGACTTTTTTTGAAATGGTGGAAAACTTGAATTTGGTGGATGCTTGGAGGTTAAGGAACCCCACTGAAACCGAGGCAACTTACTTTTCAGAACCTCGGAAGTCATGGTCGAGAATAGATTACATCTGGATTGCGAATGAATTGACACCAAAAATACAAAAAGCAGAAATCGGCCCAAAAACGTATTCGGATCATAATCCTGTACAATTGAATCTAAAAATAACTTCCAAGGACTCTTTTAGATGGAGAATGGATGACACTTTGATGAGAGATACCAAGCTGGTAGAAAGAGCAGTAAAAAAGATGAAAGAATATTTTCAAATCAATTTAAATTCTGAAGTGGAAAAGAGAATTGTTTGGGATGCAAGTAAAGCGGTGATGAGAGGGTTCCTCATAAGTGAAAAAGCAAAAAAGAAAAAACAACAAAATGCAGAAATGGAAAGACTTTTGAAATTGATCAAAGTAAAAGAAAAAGAACTAAGAGGACACCCTAAAAGCCAAAGAATTCAAAAAGAAATTAAATACTTGCAGTCCCAATATGCTAAAATTATGAATCAAGATATCGAATGGAAAATCAAAATGATGAAACAGAGAACTTTTGAATCTGCAAATAAATGTGGAAAACTATTGGCCTGGCAGTTAAAGAAAAGGCAGAAAGCAAATGTCATCAATAATCTGGTAGTAAATGAAAGAAACGTGGAGAGCCCAGAGGAAATTAGATGGTGTTTCCAAAAATTCTATAAAACAATTGTACAAGGAGGATAAAATAGAAGAATCAGAGATTGACCGGTTTCTGGAAAAAAATGGATTGCAAAAAGTCCCAGAAGACAAGATAACCATGCTCAACCACCCGATATCTACTCAAGAGATAGATGAGGCAATTAACAATATGAAGATAGGGAAGGCCCCAGGACCAGATGGATTGACTGCAAAGTACTATAAGATTCTGAAAGATTGGCTGTCACAGCCTTTGAAAGAAGTTTGCAATGAAATATTAGAAGGAGGTAGGGCACCAGAGACATGGAAGGAGGCCTATATCACACTGATTCTAAAACCAGACTCAGATAAGGCTTTGATGAAAAACTACCGTCCAATTTCCCTTTTAAATGTGGATTACAAAATTTTTGCAAATATCATGGCTACAAGATTAAAAAGAGTGCTGAAGGATTATATTCATAAAGATCAAGCAGGTTTTTTACCAGGAAGGCAAATAAATAATAATACAAGAATTATTGTGGATATTTTAGAGAAACTGGAAAAAAACATAAATACGGATGCGGCACTAATGTTTATAGATGCTGAAAAAGCCTTTGATAATATATCTTGGACATTTATGAAGAAAAATTTGGAAAAGATGGCAGTTGGACAACGATTTTTGAATGGCATTAATGCCATCTATGCAGAACAAAAAGCTAAAATTATAATAAACAGTGTGATATCGGAGGAAATCAGAGTTGAGAAAGGAACACGACAAGGGTGCCCTATCTCCCCTTTGTTATTTATCACGGTCCTGGAGGTCCTCCTAAATATGATACGAATGGAGAAACAGATAAAAGGAATAAGGGTGGGGGAGAAGGAGTATAAATTACGCGCCTTTGCAGACGATTTGATGTTATCCCTACAAGATCCTGAAAGCAGTGTCCCCAAAGCTTTAGAAGTTAATTGAATCGTTTGGGCGTGTAGCCGGTTTCAAACTAAATAAACTGAAGACCAAAGTATTGGCGAAAAATATGGCTACAGAGCAGATACAGAAATTACAGGACTGCACTGGCCTCAATTTTGTTAAGAAAGTAAAATATCTAGGTATCAACCTCACTGCAAAAAATCTGAACCTGTATAAGGACAATTATGAGAAAGTGTGGACAGAGATAAAGAGAGACTTGGAGATATGGACAAGACTGAAACTTTCATTGATGGGCAGAATTGCTGCCGTCAAAATGAATGTTCTACCAAGGATGCTGTTTCTATTCCAAGCCATTCCAATTTTAGATAAATTGGATTGTTTTAAGATATGGCAAAGGGACTTGTCAAAATTCATTTGGCAGGGGAAAAAGCCAAGAATTAAATTTAAGATTTTAACAGACTCTAAAGAGAGAGTAGTAGTAATGTATGGAAGTGAGAGCTGGACCATCAAGAAGGCTGATCGCCGAAGAATTGATGCTTTTGAATTATGGTGCTGGAGGAGACTCTTGAGAGTCCATGGACTGCAAGAAGATCAAACCTATCCATTCTCAAAGAAATCAGCCCTGAGTGCTCACTAGAAGGACAGATCCTGAAGTTGAGGCTCCAGTACTTTGGCCACCTCATGAGAAGAGAAGACTCCCTAGAAAAGACCCTGATGTTGGGAAAGATGGAGGGCACAAGGAGAAGGGGACGACAGAGGATGAGATGGTTGGACAGTGTTCTCGAAGCGACTGGCATGAGTTTGGCCAAACTGCGAGAGGCAGTGAAGGATAGGCGTGCCTGGCGTGCTCTGGTCCATGGGGTCACGAAGAGTCGGACACGACTGAACGACTGAACAACAAAAAAGAGAGAGGAGGCTTTGCCCTGCCAGATTTAAAGATCTACTTTGAAGCCGCGAAAAAAGCAACAGGTTTTCCACACCTATCAGCTGATCACCCATTCCCACCTTCTGAGTAATACCCCTCCCCACTCCCTCACTATATTTAAGGATCTGGTGACTTCTGTTTCAGTGTATCTGAAGAAGTGTGCATGCACACGAAAGCTCATACCAAGAACAAACTCAGTTGGTCTCTAAGGTGCTACTGGAAAGAATTTTCTATTTTGTTATATATAATAAAGACACCCCAGTCTCCGCTGTGCCCCTTTGGTAAGGTAAAGCAGACCTGGTAAGTATGCCTGGTATCCCTGAGATCTCAAAAAGCTGAGAGATTGGGGTGTCATGTGAAATTAGCCTGCTCTCTGTTCATTCTAATGCATGCTTCCTGGCTTCTCCCTTGTTTTGCAGACACTTCCCTCCCACCCCACACCTGAAGACTCTGAGAGCTGTAGTGCTATGAGGACCCTTTGGCATCTGTCTGTTTCAGGAGACAATGGAGGAATGTGCATTTGTGGGTGAAGTCAAACTGTTGGAGGGCTACATAATGAGCTGCGGCTGCGGAGGCAGATAAGGGAAAGACATGTTTTGTTGCAGCTGAGGCAGATGAAAGCATTTGGCTGTGATGCTGCAGATACACCATGACATTTCTTCTCTTTGCGCTCCTCCCAGTAGTTATTCTTCCTCTGGGGACTGCTATGGATGCATGACATGCCTCCCTGCCTCTAGCATTGTAGTCATCTGCAATGGATTGTCGCATGGTGGGGTGGATGTTGTCAGTTTTCATGTCATGTTTGCAGACATTTTTGTAACAGAGAGTTGGTCTGCCAACAGCCCTGGTGCCTGAAGCCAGCTCCCCTTAGAGCACGTCCTTGGGGATATTGCCATCCTCCATTCTGTTGGACGTGGCCAAGCCAGTGTAGATGTCACAGATAGAGGAGTGTGAACATGTTGGCAATGTGGGCTTTGGAGAGCACATCTATGTTTGACACTCTGTCCTGCCCCCGTAATGCCCCAAAGTATTCATGACACAGTGCATGTGGAAATTTTAAAAGTGTGGCTCCTGGTGGTTGTAAATTGACACCAACACTTTCATAAACCAGCATGCTCCACATGCAAGTCTGGTAGACCTTCAACTTAGTATTGGTGGTCAGCATCACATTGTCCCACATCTGTTTGAAGAGGTGAGCCATTGCTGCAGCTCCCTTGCCAATATGCTTGTCTAGTTCAGTGTCCATGGAGAGGTTGCTGGTTGTGGTGGAACCCAGGAAGAAGAAAATCATCCATTACCTCAAGTGTGTGTGATGCTGTGAGGACCATGAAACAAGCAAACAAAATAATCAGATTCATTGAATATATAAGTGAGGTACTAATTGATTATGACTTTGTGCCTGATTATGGACATCATTCCCCAGAAGAACTGTGGTGAAATTGGGATGGAAATGGACTAGATTGATATTTGTTGAAATTTCACGGAATTCCCCAGAGGGGCATCTGCTTACAATAGCTGTTTCTTAAATCTGCTAATGACATGGTCTGGAAGAGGCAGCAGGTAGAATCTTATCCAGTTCCCAAAGCATATTTCATCAAATTTCAACACTGAACTTTGCGTTCCAATATAACCTTCTATGCAACATCTATTCCCATCATTTCCCTGCCTTTCACTGGATCAGTTCTTCCCACCTCTACCCCAGGCTCCTTTCTTTGGCCTATAAATATCCCCAAAGTCAGCCTCTTTCTCCACAGGTCACCTGCTTGCTTGTTCTAGATCTTCTTCAGCTTTTGATCACTTCACTGCTATGAAGGCTTTCCTCAGTAGCTGCCATTTCTTGGTGCTGCTTTTTCCAGGTGAGTAGGACACTGAAATTCTGGTTTTGGTTTTTCCTATCTGTGAAGTTATATACAGTGGAATAAGCTAGGAATACTGTGTAAGGTTTATTGAGGAGAAAAGAAACTAAAAAGAGCAGATAACGTCAAGTGAATGTTGGAATCCAAACTCTAAATTTGGGAGAGTGGGAGAAGGCCAGCACACCATATTTCCAGGATCTGTAGCCATTCATGGTACCACAAGTACCCCATACAAACCTCATCTTCAAATGGAATAGTTCTTTCAGAATAGGGCTCTTTCAGAATTTGGCTTCCTGAGGCCAAAATTGGTGATACCAAATGGGAAACAGGGAGTGGGTAGAATGAAAAGGAAAGGGATCACTGGTAGAGCTTGATATTAGGGTCATCACTTAACATGCTTCCATTTCTGATCTGGGTGAGACTTGGCCACCTGCCCCTTACTTCCAGCACAGGTGAGCAACTGTGCTTCCCTTAGGCCTCAGCTGGGCAAGTAGCTGCTTGGCAGAGCTGATGAGCACAATTTCCATTATGAAGAAGGTGGCCGAGGAAGCCTTTCTTGGTGTACTTTTCTGCCAATTGCCCTCATGCTCTGCTCATCCACCCAACAACTGTTTGTTGGGCTGATGGGAGCACACTTACCAGCTCCAATAATGTTGGCTGTGTGCAGAAATCTCACTGTGCACCTTAATGCCCAATTGATTGGTTCTGGGAAGAAGTGAGAACTACACAGTCAATTATCTCAGCAACAGAGGGGGGAAGGTGAAATGAAGAAACTTTACATTTTCCTGTTACCATGTGTTGTGGTGGGGGAAGGGGACGCCTTTGCTCTAGTGTGTGAATGCATGAATAGAATTAAAACTATTTGTGTGTATCTGTCACTGTGTCTGGATATGTTTTTGTGTGTGAGATGGGGGAAGGTGTTTCTGTGAACATGCATCTTTCTGTTTGTGGATCCTGCAAACCAGTAAGACTGTTAAAAGATGGGACTTCCAAAATCCCATTCTGCACCTCCCGCCCAACTGACTGGTGGGGAGGGGGAAGGTATGATGGGATTTCAGTTACAGGTGGGTAGCCGTGTTGGTCTGCCATAGTCAAAACAAAATCAAAAATTCTTTCCAGTAGCACCTTAGAGACCAACTGAGTTTGTTTCTGGTATGAGCTTTCGTGTGCATGCACACTTCTTCAGATACACTGAAACAGAAGTCTCTGAGGGGGGAAATGAAGGGGATTGTTTGTGTGCCTATGTGATTGTGAATGGGAAGAAGGCTGTGCATCTGCCAGTTTTTCAGGATATTTGTGTGTGAAAGATGGGGGAAGATGTGTGTGTGTGTATTCTTTGATGATGAAAATTGCTCAAGTCTGGCTTGGTGGATTGCATCCAACAAAGGCTGAGATCATGGTCATATTGGGTGGACAGGGGTTTCGGCCCCTCAAATCCAGGTGTGTAGCCTCCTGGAGCACCCTCCTCCATTTTGGCACCGGCTGTTTGAGAATCTCCCAGGCCTGCCACGATACACCATGTGGGTTCCCACCAAACCTCTGTTTGAAGTTGCCCAATTGGATGAGGCCTCAGGGATGGGCCTTCGGAATGGACCAGATTACCTCCAGCCTTCACTCCGGTCAGCTTCCACTGCTTAAAAGGCAGCTGCTCCTCTCCCAGGCACCACATTTGGCCAGAAATGCAGGTTTTGCCTTTGCCTTCCCCATTGCAGCAATGTATGCTTTGGAACCTCAGGCATTGGTTGGAATCCTTTAGTCTTAAGTTCCAAGGGGGTGAATGGCTGGGTGAAACAGTGTCTCGCCCCCATCTTGGAGCAGTGCGTCTGCAGGGTATCCCATTAAAGGGGTCTAGTGGGAGGTTTCTGTCCAAGAGCCAGGCATCTGGCAAATGGGCTGTAGTGATTCCTTCAGCAGTGTGGGGAAGCCATTTCTGTAGAACTGTGTCTTGCAATGGACCCATACAGTATATCCCAGGATTGACCCTGCCATGCCTCATTCCCCAACAGGGGTCCTGAGAGGTATATATGCCCAGTGCCTATGCCAAAGCCTAGCTACATTTGTGATCAATAAAGTTGTGGACAATTTTAAATCCTGCCCCTTTCTTCATACCATTTACTGGCTCATGGGGGTGGAGGGCACTGCGAGTGGGATCACAATTATCAACCTAGTGGGGTAGCACTGAATGTTTCCTCCTACTCTCTCCTCACAGCAGTGACAGCTCTGCTCTGTTTTCACCGTGATTTCGTTGATGTGACGAAAAACCTTGATTGCTTGCTTAATGACATTTGCATTGTTCGTGTAACTATGAACCATTTAAGTGAGTATAAAAATTTTCTGTCTGATTAAAACAGTGTGTTGGACCACCATTTGCTCCCTGGAGTATCTAGGGATGACTTGCATATGCTCATGTGAAAAGGCCACAGAATCCTGATCTCACCCTATGTTTAGAAACACTGCTGTTCGGCAGTGGAATTTGCTGCCAAGGAGTGTGGTGGAGTCTCCTTCTTTGGAGGTCTTTAAGCAGAGGCTTGACAGCCATCTGTCAGGCATGCTTTGATGGTGTTTCCTGCTTGGCAGGGGGTTGGACTGGATGGCCCTTGTGGTCTCTTCCAACTCTATGATTCTATGATTCTATGATTCTAACCCCTTTTTAATAAATTCAGCTAAGTCACTAAGTGCTGAAAAATCAAAGAACTGGCGATATGAGGTGATTGTATATGTGAGGCAGGCCTGTGATTCTGCCCAAAAGACCCTGTTGAGTCTTTTTGAGATATAAGGGACTTGCTTTCTTCAAGGGATCTAGGGTGCATCTGGAAGATTTCTTCTGTTGGGGTTCAAGAAATGCTGCTAGGGCACATGCTGTGAAGAAAGGGCCTGAGCTGCCCAGCATTCCTCTAAGTCAAATTGTAACGTCTCTCGTGCCAAGCCTCTTCTTTGCAAAGAGGAGACTTAAAAGGCCTGTTTGAGGGACCTGAGCCAAGGGGAGTGAGCCTTTAAAAAACTGAGCAGCTTCTTGCAGCTCATTCTGCTCCAAACGTCGGGGAATCCAGTTGCCTTTCCAATGGGGTTCTAAGGTGGGATCCCCTAAGGATCATCTTTTGTGAGGCTTTAAAAAGTGTCTGGCCTTGTGCTTCAGTGATGGGCCATAACAATAAACAGGAATGCAATGTTGCTGGGGCATCATGAGTAAGGTGAATTAACTGACCTACCACAGTTTGGAAATGTAAGCAAAGAGGCAGTACCCACAGGTTCTGTGCCAAAGGGATGCTGAGTTAGGGAGCTCTGCAGAAGCTGTCCCCAAACTCCCCCTGCCCCCCCCAAAAGACCACTTGCCTGTTGTAGTAATTATAATGTGATGTGGTGAATGCTGGGTGATTTTTAATCGTACTTTTCTTATTTCCTTTATTTCTTCCATTGTATTTTATTACTTACTATGAACTTGGCTTGTGAAGTGACTGTTCACCACCTCATATTAGCCATATCTTTTTCCAGGGTTGCCAGTTCTTCATTCCTTAATTAGATTTCTATACCATGCTTCATCTGTGGATCACAGGGAGCTTTACAATATGAGAACACAAAAATGTATAACATCTTCTTCTGTCTCTCAAAAATATAGTTTGAGGCAGCTTCTTGACTTTGGCCTCTCAATCAACTAAAAGATTATTACCGGTAGGTAGAAATGGCTGGTAGATCAATCTCTTTTGAGCCCTTACTATTTTTTGTGTGTAGAGAAACAAGTCCATCTTCTCCAATTTATGTGCAATTTTTAACAGAAATATTCCAGAATATTTACATGGTAATATGGATTTCAGTAGGAAGAATCTGGATTTGAATTTTTGCAGATGTGTTTATTCCTTTCCAATTCTATCTTATAGATGCCACTCTCGAGAGCAGCTATGAAATTGAATGTGCTAAAAATTGTCCCTATAGAAATTACACTTTCACTACAATAGGAGGCTTTTTCTTAATAAGTAGGATCTTCTGCTGTGTTGACTTATGCGAATCGTACGAATTTGATTGTAAGTAGCTGCATGTCTTTAGAATTATATATTTTCCAGAGCATTAATAGCAAATCTCTTTCTCAATTGCTTTTCAACAAATGACACTGTTCTAGTCAAAGATTGATTTCCTCAGTTTTTAAGGGACGTGTGTGGAGCTGTCGTCTCAACCACTGAGCCTCTTGTGCTTGCCAATCAGAAGGTCAGCAGTTCGATTCTCCACTACGGGTTGAGCCCCCATTGCTCAGTTGCAACTCCTTCCAACCTAGCAGTTCGAACACATGCCAGTGCAAGTATATAAATAGGTACAACCCATAGTCGCCTTTGACTGGAATTAACCAACCAGGGGTGCATTACCTTTTACCTTTTTACCTTTCCTAGTTTACATGGGAGATGGTTAGAAACAGCATCACCACCTGTGTTTCAAAGAGAAAGCAGGTGTCCTGCCTGAAACACAACTTTTAGATGCCACCTGGGTGTGTGGAAGACAACACTTTGGGTGTACTTTCCTCCATGCTCCTTGCTATCCCACTTAGCCCTGGGAGTTGTCCTGCTGAGGAGAACTGGGGAAGAAGTGAGTGGAACCCTCAGTTGCTGTTCATGGCCCCCCAGACAGAGAACTACAAAAGCAGTCCTGAGGGATTGTGATGAGTGTACTGCTTGGTGAAAGGAAGGAGTATCAGGGGAGTAGGGTGTATACTGCCTCACATCGTCAGGTGAGGGAATGGGAGACAGCCAGCTGGGAAGAAGTGAAATTGCTGTTGGGAACGTCTGTGTGACTAATGGGTGGCAATCTGCATTATTATTTTATAGGGTTCAGCCAGTGAACAGTTTCATTCTTTCCTTAGCTTTTGTAGTACATTTTTGTGTGTGGAAGGAGTCTCTGGCATGAGTGGTTTGTGGCTGAGTAAGATATTCTTAAATGACTGGGTAGATGATATGTTTGTGTGCAGTTGTGGAGGAGAAGGATGTACTGTGCTGATACCTTGTTTTTAAATAGTTTTTTGTTTGTTTTATTGCATTGTATTGCAGTTATTTTTAAAATAGCTTTTTATTTTATTGTAGTTTCTCAGTTTCATGTGTGTTTGTGTATGTCTTCTTCCTTGGTGATCACTCGTAGCCAAGTAAGATTGTCTTCCGTAAACACGGTTTTAACAATGAGTCTGTAAGTGACTGTGGAGGCCAATTCTGGATCCACACGTCCTTCCACAGTGGGGACATTGGTTACCAGGCGCGAGTTGATCACGGTGTGGATTTGCCAAGTGTGCCTTTCTCTTAGCACGTTTCTCCCTTGTGTCCTGAGTTCATGTGTCTTCACAGCCCATGACACCTTTGATAAAGGCTGTTCTCCACTTGGAGCGCTCGCAGGCCAGTGTTTCCCAGTTGTCGGTGTTTATACTACACTATTTTTAAATTTGCCTTGAGACCGTCATTAAACCTCTTTTGTTGACCACTAGCATTACATTTTCCATTTTAAAGTTTGGAATAGAGTAGTTGCTTTGGAAGACGATAATCAGGCATCCACACAACGTGATATAAACACAGGGGCCAACTTGAATAAAATATTGGGGAGGGCAAAGGTAAGCCCTGGCCCACATAATCATGAGTACACACACCATTTGAAAGGCACATTCTGTGTGCAGGCAATGGGACCTTGACCCCTAGGAGTTGGCTCCTAAAATATTATGTATACATACATAAAACATGTAACAAAGCAAACAACATAATATACATGCATAACCTTATATAACACTTTAGTCCAGTTTTTCAATGTAATTAGCATATCTGCATCACTACCTTGATTAATTCCAGAAGCAGAGTTGTGGTGGAGAATAACAACATCCATCTCTGAGGATTATTGAATTGAGGCCCTGGATTTTTATGGAGATATTTTTATGTGTTTACTGTAGTTATTGCTTTTGGCAGGGCCCGAGCTTGGTCCGTATAATGGGCAAAAGTGTGAGGCCTGTTGTGCTCCTGTCTCAGAAGGATGTTCGGACTTGAATACTATCAGGTGTCATGGTGCTGAGACTCAATGCATTTCGTTTGTTATTGTTCACAGTAAGTAAGCACTGCCAGCCAATGAATGGAGAGGAAAAACACAGCCTGCTAGCGGTGGGTGGGCTGCTTTCTTGTTTTGTTTGCGGCCAGAAAATAGATTGGGGGGGGGGGGGGAGAGGTTTTATTTTTGCTGAAAATATCACAGTGTAAGAGTCACCTTTGCTTTGTGTTTATTTAAATGAGCCTGTATCTTCTGGGGGCGGGGGGGGGTGAGAAAGGGAGAGAAATAATGGGTTTGTTAAATTACATGCGAAACTGTTTTTATTTAAGAAGAGTGTTTTAACTTGCCTTTAAAAAAAACCCTAAAAGCAGAACTCAAGCTCTGATCTGAAATGCAATTTCCCATAATACCGGTAGTCTCTTTCCTATAAGAGACATTATTCCCAAATGTAGAAAATGTGTATAATATTCAACCATACGACTTTTAGAAGACATCTGATGGCAGGTCTACCTGTATATAGGGAAGTTTTTAATATTTGAGGTTTACTGTCTTTTATATTTTCTTGGAAGCTTGCCCAGAGTGGCTGGCGCTACCCTGGAATATGGTCAGGGTAAAAATAATAAAAATATTATCAATATTAGTATTATTATTACTACTACTACTACTACTTACTACTACTACTACTAGCAGCATCAGCTACAACAACAATCTCGTGATGTGATTCTGGCATGCTTTCTATACTTGCGGAATGCAGTTAATAACAATGAAAATGCTGCTATTCTGTATCTTCTGCACACACAAACACATCCCTTACTACCCAGGCACCCATTGCACCCTGTTTCTTTCTCTTTACCAGATGACAGTTCAGTTCCTGATGAGATTCATAAAGGCTGTGCCACCCCATCATTTTGTGACTTGGCCGGGCAATCCCCGTATAATAAATATTTTTCGGGCACTATAACCGAATCACGATGCTGTGAGACGCTGCGTTCATCAGAACAGCTCAACTTTGAAGGATAGTTAGGAGATGCCTTCTCCCTTTGGATTCTACCATGTGTTGCAGCCATGGAGATGAACATTGCTTGCTTGGTGGCTGGAGTGCAGAGCAACTGGGATTCACAGCACTCCTGAATCCTGTCTTTGGCATATTGTGGAGGGTGAATGCGATGCAGAGGGGAGAAAAGCTAATGTAGGAATGTGGGGCTTGGGGGCTCTGTCTCATAATAATATGTTATATGGGTAAATTTTGCTTTGTTCTTAATCAAAATAATTTGGTGTAGCAAATAAAAACTGTTGTGTGTCAGCATTTAGCAAACTAAGAACATTTTTTCAGTGGCAGCAGCAAATACATTGTCTTTAGAAGAAACAAATGGGTACCGGTAATTTATAAGTTATTTTATTGATTTAGCAAATGCATATACCACCCCATATTTCAACGAAATCTCCAAGTGCCTAACAATATCAAAAGGACATCATCAAAAATTCAAACAAATACAATAAAAAACTTCCCACCAACTTATCCAGAGGAGAACATTGAAGAAAGTTTTAAAATGCATCTGACTCTGGGCTACTGTAGCTGATTTTCTGGTAAATTGCCACACAGCACTAGACAGCCAGGGGAGATTACTGCTGTCTAGTAGAACTCTGGAGAACATTGAAGGATTCAGGAGAGAGGAACATAAGAGGATCCCTGCTGGATTACACCAAAGACCCCTCTATGCTGCTCCCATATTCCCATATAACCACATGCCTATAAGGAACCCAGAAAACAAGGCATGTACACAATACCTGGGGTCTCCAGTAATGAGTAGAAAGAGCATTGGAGTCCAGCCCACTAATGGGGCACAGCCCCCCCCCACTGAAAATGACAAACGATAAAAAAACTGCCCCCCCAATCTGAAATCTACAACACTTTCCTGTCTCATGCACATTCTATATCCATTTCTGTTAGTCTCTTATTCTCAGATCCATCTGCTATTTTCACCACTAACCCAATCCTCGTCCCAAATATAACTATGGCAAATGAGTCCCTCCAGTCCTGCATACCTGAAAGAGCATATTCACTTCCATTGGTCAGGACACTAAGTTCCAGCTCTGAGGGCCTTCTGGTGGTTTCCTCACTGCGAAAAGTAAAGTTACAAGGTACCTGTCAGGGATTGCCCGGCTCCTCGCAAGGAGGAGTAGGTGAGGGGAGGTCCTGCACTAGAGGAGGGCAGGGGAAGCAGCTCTTCGAGGGAGGAGGGCTCTCTACGTTATAGGGAACCACAGCCTCTTCTATCAACAGACTCCTCCTCTTTTTCTAGCCTTTCCCCTGAGCTGTCTCCTGGGGAGAGGGAGGTGCAAGGGCTTGGAGACTCTGGGCAAAGACCCAGCACCGCCAGCCAGAGAGACTCTGAGGAAGAAATGCCACTTCCGGTGCCTGCACAGCATCGAGGGGCCAGGAGACACCACAGATGTCGTTTTAGGGTGCCGAAATTGTGGTGTTGGGTGGGAAACAGAAGAGGAGCACTTCCGGATTCTGCAAGTGACTGAGCAGTCATGTTTTGAACAATCTCTACACTGTAAATAGCAATGCACAATAAATAGTCTTAGCAACTGAAGGGCTCTGTCATTACTCATGAGCAACACTCTGGGAAGATCCTGACAGTACCAGACAGAGGACCTTCTCAGCAGTGGTGCCCTCACTGTGGAATACCTCCCCTTCAGATGTCAAGGAAATAAATAAGTACATAACTTTTAGAAAGAAATCTTTGCTCTGTGCTCCTCCCAGCTATCATTCATCCTCTGGTGACTGCTATGGATGCATGGCCCAACTGCCTGCCTCCAGGCACTATGTGTTGGAATTTTCCATTCCACCTTTAGTTACAGACTGTGTCTGTTTACATTCCAGCAGTGTTTGCTGGTGCAAGCGGAACTTCCGTTGTGTTGCTGCTGCTTTTGCTTCTGACTGTCTCTCTTGGAAGAGACGGCAAGGGGAGAGACGACAAGTTTCTTTGTTTCTGATTTATGATAATAAATACTACCAGAACCATACTACCAGAACCATTCAAAGCAAAATAAGTATTCCCTACAAACCTCATTTTCAAATGGGATAGTAATTTTGTCATGGGACTCTCACTAGTTTAGGGCTCAGCAGTGAAATATCCTTCCTGCTGGGGATATTGGACAGAAAAAATCCAAAGAAAGCTTCTAGCGTATTTATGTATTCAACCATAACAGCAAAGAATCTTTATGCACAGAAGTGGAAGGTTGAGAGAATAACCTGAAAGGAAGAATGGATGATGTAAGGCTTAGAATATGCAGAAATGGCAAAATTGACAGCACTGATAAGACACACAAATTTAGAATGCTTTAAAGAGGGCTGGGATGCATTTCTACTCTATTAAAAAAAGTTTTGATCCATATGTGAGTCCACAGTGGGGTTTGAAGTTTAAGGGGGAGGGGAGCAGAACATGTTAAGAGGATAGAAAGATGATGAAAATGGATTTGGGGGAATTATAAAATGCAACTATCTGAAATTTTGATCATAAAGATTGATGATGGGTGAGCTGGAAGTCATTAGTATTGTAGAAATGGATGCAACTGTTAAGTGACAAAATGTAACTTTTAAGCCTGAAAAAAATAAAATATTATTGAGGGAAAAAGATAAACCATGTGGTCACTCATAGGTGCTCTCAGGGAGATCCTTTGGCTGTTTGATCTAAAATAAGAAATAGTTGTGCCTCATTATTTATGGTTTAAGATGGTCCGCAAGGTGGAGGTGGGTGTAGGGCACCTGGACACACCAAGCATTGATTCTAGTACAGCAAGTTAATCAAGGTTACTATAAAGTGTGCCATCTGTAAAGGAGAATGTCGTGTTAAAAATGGTGTCCTTTTGTCCAGATTTTCACATCTGGGAATATGGCAACCCTACCATGACAGTATGTAGAGGATTGCCTGGCTATATACTTTCTCAGAAGGCAATTGGTAGAGTTGCATGGATGAAATGTGATGCCCACTTACTTTGGATTTAATTCTCCCCAAAAGTCAAGTGAGAGAGAACCGAGGGACTATCTCTGCTAAACAGAGCAAAGGATGAGGCTCATTCTGAATGAAGAGGCTGCAGTGGGTGTTGAGGTGCAGGTTGACATGGCTATGGAAAGCACTGCCAAAGAAAATCAGATGGCACAGCAAAGGTACAATCTATTCTTCTCTTGCCGGTAACTTGCTTTAATAGAGGAACATCTAAATAAATTTCCAGGTTGGGATTTCAACCACATGCCTTAAAGGCCTTGGAGTCCATACTCATCATGCCTTTGTCTCTGGCACAGGTACACACTGCTGTTTTATTATTATATTGTTGCACAGCACCCCAGTCTCAGAGCTGCAAGAGTCCAGGGATCTCTGGTACATACCCAGGGTTCCTGTTTCCTTTGAAAATGAGGCACAGTGCAGACCCAAAAGGGTCTTGTTTCTCCCATAGCTGCAGCCTTGGTTTCAAACAGACAACAGGATTGCTCTCTCTCTCTTTCAGTTTGCTGCTTTACATCTGGCTGACATCATTGCAAAAACTCTGCTCTCAACTCTTGCTTTGTCTGTTGAGGGAGGGAGCTTCACACATTTTCCACCTCGCACAGAGCCCCTTAATTCCTCATCATCTCACCAGGAAGCTGGTTTGGCTATTCTGGGAATTAGGAGGCTTGATTAGCTTTTAACAATTCCTTGACCCAGGGATTTAGATAGACCTGGTAGACTATTTAGCTCCACCCCCCCCAAACTCATAACAATATATTTATTTATTGTGTGCCATTATCGGTAGTGACATCATTGCAAAAACTCTGCTCTCAACTCGTGCTTTGTCTGTTGAGAACAGGCACCTGGTTGACCATTGTGAGAACAGGGCCTGGTTGAAGCTCATGTGGAATCTCACATCAGCCAAAGTCTTGATTTCCTCAAATTGGTGCTCAGCCAGCATACCATCTGAAGATGAGTGGATTCAAGATATTCTTGCTGAATAAACATGGTTGCACAATTTTCTTCTTCTAAATCACCAACCAAGCTGTTTATTTGGCTGAGTAAGGAAAGCCAAAGGAGAGAAAAAATTGAGAAAATATGGACCCTTTAGTAATTTATACCAGGGGTGTGGAACCTCTGCCCTGGAGGTCAAATGCAGCCACTGCATGCCTCTCCACTGGGCCCAGGAGAGGTGAATGCATATGGTACATTGGGTCACAAAGGGGACACCTGAAAATGTTTGCATATATTGTGTGAAGACTAGCATTAACATTTTGTGTAAGACTATATAAAACACCTCAACACTTCTTCTTTTGCTCCCTTTCTCTTCTGTGAACATACGCTCACTTACTTCTTCCAGGCAACTCGGAGAGCCCTTCTTCATTTTTTTTTTTATAAGATTTTATTATTTTCTACAATAAACAACAAATACAACAAACAGATAGCCAAAAGCAATTAACAAAAAAACAAAAGACAAAACACCCACAATTAAACAACATAAGAAATAACAAAAGAAAACTTATACCTACCTGAACAAAAACACTGAATAAATCATTGTTTAATTCTATTTTCAAATCTTCTTTTAGGGACTTCCCCCATTCTCTCGACTGCGTTCAATACTAATATACTTTGGTAACTTTGTAACTATTTCCTTAACATTCACCATTATTCTTATTAAACTTTAAAATGCTAACTAATCATATTATAATTCATTATTTAAAGAACTTAACCTTAAACATTTCTAAACATTCTAAACCATTTATAACATTACTTCTTGTATACTATTTTCATCTAACATCATCTAGCTGAAGCCAATTAAACAAACCGATTCTGCTTCAAATGTCTAGCTTTCCACGATTTTTTTAATAGTCCTTAAATTTCTTCCAGTCTTGTTGCACCTTCTCCTCCCTCTGGTCTCGGATTCTCGCGGTCAGTTCAGCGAGTTCCATAAAGTCCATCAGCTTCATCTGCCATTCTTCCACTGTCGGGAGCTCTTCACCTTTCCAGTTTCTTGCAAGTAAAATTCTAGCAGCTGTTGTGGCATACATAAAAAACACTCTATCCTGACTGGGTATCTCATGATTGGTCATGCTCAAAAGGCAGGCCTCTGGTTTCTTACTAAAAGTAATTTTCATTACCTTCTTAAGTTCATTATAAATCTTCTCCCAGAAAGCCTTAACCTTTGGGCATGTCCACCACATATGATAAAAGGTACCTTCCACTTTTTTACATTTCCAACACATATTACTTGTAGCATGATATATCTTAGCTAACTTCACTGGTGTCAAATACCATCTGTATATCATTTTCATAATATTCCAGAGAGCCCTTCTTCAATCAGAGAAGGGTGACACAGAGAGTTGGTCTGGAGTGCCAGTGAAAGAGTGAGAAGGAGGGCTTGTCTTTGCTCTCCTGCAGGTGAGATGCTCCACCTACTGAGGGGGTTGCCATTTGTATGTGTTGCCACTGACAGTGGTACGTCTTGAAGCAGAGAAGGTGTTGGCACTCACAGCAGGTGTTGGCACTGACAGTGGTATGTCTTGAAGCAGAGAAGGACGAAGCAGTTCATTGCTGCCATTATCATCAAGAACAGATGAAAAACTGACTACATCTGGTAAATTTAGGAGAGTTGTTGCCAACCAGTAGATATTTGCATGGATTCAAATTATATTTGTAAAAGTATAATAAAGGTAAAAAAAGCAACAACAACAACACCAAAACAACCCCACTCAACCAAAAACAACTGCACCTAAGAGATTTCACAGTACTCTGCTTTATTAATACTATCAACAAAAGACTGGATAATTATTCAACTTTGCTCTCCAGGTGGGAACCCATCTTTCAGGGACATGTGCCAAGTGTAGAGGAGTCACAGAAAAGGAGTGAGTGGCTTCAAGTTCATTATCTGTCCCCTGACTCACAAAATGAATTTATTACAGAATGCTTGAGTTTTGTGAAACATCACATTTTGCTTGAAAGGCAATCTGCAAAGTACTTTGCAGTAATATCATTCCACACTAGATTCTTCCCATATTGAACAAGCAACAGTTCTTTTGAGATACAGGTGAAACTCGAAAAAT
This sequence comes from Lacerta bilineata, assembly GCA_900245895.1. Lineage (NCBI taxonomy): Eukaryota > Metazoa > Chordata > Lepidosauria > Squamata > Lacertidae > Lacerta > Lacerta bilineata. The sequence goes on from OFHV01004052.1 coordinate 36,694, forward strand.
TAGAATATCGTGGGAAAGTTCATTTATTTCAGTAATTCAACTTAAAAGGTGAAACTAACATATGAGATAGACTCATGACATGCAAAGTGAGATATGTCAAGCCTTTATTTGTTATAATTGTAATAATTATGGCGTACACCTGATGAAAACCGCAAATTCACAATCTCAGAAAGTTAGAATATTGTTAAAATTCACAATCTCAGAAAATTAGAATATTGTGAAAAGGTGCAGTACTCAATGCTGCAACCTGAAAACTGATAAAGCCCCTGGACCTGATTTGGTCCTGGCGGAAGCTATTAAACAACATCCAGCGTGGTGGGCCAAAATTCTAGCGAAAGTCTTTGATGCAATCAATGCCACGGGCCTGGTACCTAGATCATGGAAGGAGTCCATCATAATTCCTATATATAAAAGGACCTCCAGAGGACCCAGAAAACTATCGTAATACAGTGGTGCCCCGCTAGACAAAAATAATTCGTCCTGCGAAAATTTTCGTCTAGCGGGTTTTTCGTCTAGTGAAGCGGCAATGCAAGCCGTGCTTTCGCTAGATGGAAAAAAAAGACAATTTTTTCGTCTTGTGAGGCAGCCCCATAGACTTTTTCGTCTTGCGGGGCTGCCTTCCACTAGACGAATGCCTTCGTCTAGCGAGTTTTTCGTCTAGCGAGGCATTCGTCTAGCGGGGCACCACTGTATTAGTTTATTATCGATCATCGGGAAAATTTATACACGCTTCCTGCTAACCAGACTAACCCAATGGGCCGAAGAATCCAATCTGATAGGCCATGATCAGGCCGGGTTTAGACCAAATCGCACTTCTATTGACCATACAATAATTTTATATCATTTGGCGTGGAAGTATTTGTCCCCCACTCATGGTCTTCTATGTGCCGCCTTTATAGACCTGAAGGTGGCTTTTGATAGTATCTCTAGAGAGCTGTTATGGGAAAAACTGGCTCGGTGGGGCATAGATAAAAGGCTGTTGTGGTTTATGACTAAATTACATGAAGGGACGGCCGCTAGGGTGAGATTAACACCTGAGGGTGATCTCACAAACTCTGTACCAATAAATAAGGGGGTACGACAAGGGTGCATTCTTGCCCCCTACCTCTTTAACCTCTTTATTAGTGACATGAGAACACCCCTAGCTGAGGCCCAAACCACCATTCATGCACCCAGGCTTGCAGACTATCGCTGCCCCTTATTACTGTACGCTGACGATGCTGTGATCCTCTCATATTCGAGAATCGGTTTGAGGAGGGCCCTTAAGATTTTTGCGTTATATTGCCAAACAAATTTACTTACTATTAACCATTCCAAATCTAAAGTCTTAATTTTTTCCAGGAGTCGTAAACTGTATAAGTGGGAACTCGAGGGGAAGCCAATTGAACAAGTCTTTAAATTTCAATATTTAGGAATTTACTTCCAGTGTAATATGGGATGGAAAGGGCATATCACATATCTACAAAATAAGGCTTAAAGCCCTTATTTACGCACTGTTACACTTCTTCTTTACTGAGGGGGCTATGCATGTTCCATCTGCCTTAAAGGTTTATAGTGCAAAAGTGATGGCAACTATGGCCTATGCTGTCCCTCTGGTGATGTTGCAAAACCTTTTTCTCAGACGCCTTTCGAAATTACCCTCCTGTGTAAGCAACTCTTCCATTCGCTTAGAACTTAAGATCCCCTCCTAAGAGATTCTTATGTGGAGACATGCCTTTAATTATTGGCTGTCCCTTTGGCATAAATTACAAAATCACCACTTTATTCAGTGCCTTTGGAGAGACGAATTCACCAGTCCATGGGCAACAAAAATGCACTCCAAACTGTTGTCTTATGGAATCTCTCCTTCCAATAGACTAAATTTAGATCTAATTGCAGCTAAAAAGGTCATCAAACAAAGATTGGAAGAGGTTGATTTGCAACAAAATCTTACTACAGGTGGAGGTACGTGTTCTCCAATAAATCTGGGCATTACACCTATGCCCCAGATACCTCGATATCTGTCTACCTTATCGGTTGCATCGCACAGATTTGCATTTGTTAGAGCCAGATTTAATGTGTTCCCCTCAAATGTTTTGAGCAATAGATTTTCTATTTTATGTGCATGTGAAAACAAATCCATAGAATCCCTTTACCATATCTTGTTAAATTGCCCTTTATACATTGTTCCCTGATCAAGAATTCTGAGTTCAATCATTCTGGAAATTGTTGCTAAACCACCTGAATTGCATCTAGCTTATCTACTCCAGGACATTGACTCTTATAGAACATTACAGGTTGCCAGATTCCTTATTTCAGTACTTTCATATAAAAGACTCCATGGAATGCTTCATGACTATTAAAAATCTAGTACATTCTATGTTCCATCTTTATCTTTAAGGCCATAATACAATACATATAGAGTTTGTATGTAATGCGAAGGAGATTATGTGTTGAAATATTTTAGTTGATATTTTAGAATGTAAAATGCTGTTTTTATTTATTGATTTGTTTTACCTTGTGGGCTTATAGCCAAATAAAGTATTATCTATCTATCAATCCTGCAAAGGGTTCCTGAGCCTTTAAATGGTCTCTCAGTCTGGTTCAGTAGGAATCACAATTATGGGAAAGGCTGCTGACCTGACAGTTGTGCAGAAAACCATCTTTGAGACCCTCCATAAGGAGGGAAAGCCTCAAAACGTAATTGCAGAAGAAGTTGGGATGTTCCCAAAGTGTTGTATCAAAGCACATTAATGGAAAGTTATGTGGAAGGGGAAAGTGTGGAAGAAAAAGGTGCACAAGCAGCAGGGATGACCGCAGCCTGGAGAGGATTGACAGGAAAAGACCATTCAAATGTGTTTAGGGGACTTTCACAAGGAGTGGACTGAGGCTGGAGTTAGTGCATCAAGAGCCACCACACACAGACGGATCTTGGAGATGGGCTTCAAATGTCGTATTCCTCTTGTCAAGCCACTCCTGAACAAGAAACAACATCAGAAGCGTCTTACCTGGGCTAAAGAAAAAAAGAACTGGTCTGTTGCTCAGTGGTCCCAAGTCCTCTTTTCTGATGAGAGCAAATTTTGCATCTCATTTGGAAACCAAGGACCCAGAGTCTGGAGGAAGAATGGGGAGGCACACAATGCCAGATGCTTGAAATCCAGTGTGAAGTTTCCACAGTCTGTGTTGATTTGGGGAGCCATGTCATCTGCTGGTGTTGGTCCCCTGTGCTTCATTAAGTCCAGGGTCAACGCAGCCATCTACCACGAGATTTTGGAGCACTTCATGCTTCTTTCCACAGACGAGCTTTATGGGGATGCTGACTTCATTTTCCAGCAGGACTTGGCACCAGCCCACACTGCCAAAAGTACCAAAACCTGGTTCAATGCCCATGGGATTACTGTGCTTGATTGGCCAGCAAACTCGCCTGACCTGAACCCCATAGAGAATCTATGGGGCATTGCCAAGAGAAAGATGAGAGACATGAGACCGAGCAATGCAGAAGAGCTGAAGGCCGCTATTGAAGCATCCTGGTCTTCCATAACACCTCAGCAGTGCCACAGGCCAATAGCATCCATGCCACGCCACATTGAGGCAGTAATTGATGCAAAAGGGGCCCAAACCAAGTACTGAGTACATATGCATGCTTCTACTTTTCAGAGGTCCAATATTGTTCTATTTGCAATCCTTGTTTTGTTGATTTCATTTGATATTCTAATTTTCTGAGATTGTGAATTTGGGGTTTTCATCAGCTGTATGCCATAATCATTACAATTATAATGAATAAAGGCTTGACATATCTCGCTTTGCATGTCATGAGTCTATCTCATATATTAGTTTTACCTTTTAAGTTGAATTACTGAAATGAACTTTTCTACAATACTCTAATTTTTCGAGTTCCACCTGTATGCACTTTTGAAAGAAACAAAGTATGAGATTCAAGAGAGATTTCTCAAGTTTGCAGACAGTAGCAGTGAAAGAGAGGAAGAAATTGCTGAGTTAATAGCATTGAATGAAACACTAAAAGAACATGCAAATACTCTCTGTGATTGTAGAGCTTAGGCCTATGATAATGGGTCAAATTTGTCTGGAAAAGGCAATGGTGCACAAGCAAAAATATAAGCACAATGCTCAACAGCATTTTTTTCCACCATGCAGTTGACACACACTCAACTGATGTGGAAAAGATGCTGTTGAATGCATACCTGAAGCAATAACCTTTTTTTGGAACAATTCAAACACTGCACCACCTGTTCAATTCCAGTCCTAAGTGGAAGGAATTCCAGGAGTAGTAGCTTCTTCAGAGAGGTCATTTAGCAAACTATAGTTAATTAAGAATTATTTAAAGTCTACAGTGTCTCAGGAACATCATGTGGATTTGGCAAGGCTAAGTATTCAATGAAACATTCCGAGAACAATTACCTTTCATACTGTGATTCAAAAGTTTTACGCAGCAGCAGTGAATGAATGAATTTACTTTATTACAGTCACAGACCAGCATAAGCAAAACATCTAATTAAATAGCATAACAGCATGAATCTAAGCAGGTAATTATTAAATAAATGGGAGCAAGAACCAAACATAAATTAAAACATATACATAAAATACTTGATTAAGTATAAATAATGGATGAGAAAAAACTGATAAGAAAAATTAAAAGAGACCAGTTAAAACAACTGTATGGGGTGGGGCTTCAGAAGTGTGGATCTAACAATATGGGCCTTCAGTTTAGGATTGATTTGTAGCATGGATGGTCTATGCTACAAATCAGTTTGACGAATATCTATCATGGCAGCGCAAAATCTGGCAACAATATGTGACTTCTGGGGTTTTGTCCTGTAGTAATAGGGAAATGTTGTGTTGTTCTGAATGCCCAGGGAACTTACATAGGATGGGCTGGATAAACCTGGCTTGAATGTCTAGATAATACTGGCAATGAAGAAGGGCATTACAAAAAAGGCCAAAAAACTTTATTTTTCTAAAGTAATTCCCCCCTCCCTGTCTGTCTATTGGACTGCAAGAAGATCAAACCTATCCATTCTCAAAGAAATCAGCCCTGAGTGCTCACTAGAAGGACAGATCCTGAAGTTGAGGCTCCAGTACTTTGGCCACCTCATGAGAAGAGAAGACTCCCTGGAAAAGACCCTGATGTTGGGAAAGATGGAGGGCACAAGGAGAAGGGGACGACAGAGGATGAGATGGTTGGACAGTGTTCTCGAAGCGACTGGCATGAGTTTGGCCAAACTGTGAGAGGCAGTGAAGGATAGGCGTGCCTGGCGTGCTCTGGTCCATGCGGTCACGAAGAGTCGGACACGACTGAACGACTGAACAACAACAAGTCTGTCTATTTATCCTCTATCTGTGACACCTACATGCCTCTGAATCTGGAGTTTCATGAAATCAAAAGTGGGGAAACTTTGACAAACTATGCAGCCCTTTTATTATCTATATGGGGCATATCTATTTTATTTTTGAAATTTATATCCCACCAGTCCTAGCAAAGGAGTGCAGGCTGAATGCTCAAATGCTTTTTCACAGTGCTCTTCATGGAAGATTCCTGAGTAAGCTTAGGTGTTACTAGATAAAGAAGGCGATCTGGAACTCAGCTAGACTGATAGAGAAAAGGCGATTTACACTGGTACCTCGGATTACAGATGTTTCAGGTTACCGATGCTTCAGGTTACAGACTCCGGTAACCCAGAAATAGTACCTCGGGTTAAGAACTTTGCTTCAGGATGAGAACAGAAATCGTGTGGTGGTGGCGCGGCAGCAGCAGGAAGACCCATTAGCTAAAGTGTTACCTCAGGTTAAGAACAGTTTCAGGTTAAGAACGGACCTCCAGAACGAATTAAGTTATTAACCCGAGGTACCACTGTAATTGCATTGCATGTGTAATATAACATTGTGCCACCAAAAGGCAATGTGGAGTCCCGTTTTTCTCTACCTGTTTTCCTTGTTTTAATTTACAATGCTTTAAACTGAAATGCTTCTTTGATGTGTCTAGATCCAGCCCTGGTTATAGATCAGCAAGTAGTTAAAGAGCAGGAAGCAGGATAAATGGATGGTTCTCACAGGGAAGAGGTATTAGAAGTTGGATACTGAAAAACAGTAACAACCCACCCCAGCAGATAATTTCAAGCCTCCAAGGAGCAATGATTCAGCCTTCAAATACCTGGGTGAATAGAGATTTTAAAAATTCCTCCTGAAAATCAATAATGAGAGAGGAAGATGCACTTCACCAGAGAAGGGATTCCTCGCCATGGGTTTAGCCCTTCAGAAAAAAGCCCCACTTTGGTTTGAAACAGTTTGGTGTCCTTTTGGGCTCCAAAGTCAAACCTGCTTTGGAAAAACAAGGCAGTGTTCCTCTCCCATTCACTCTTTTGCAGAAATAAAACCTGTCTGTAACTAATCTTTTGGCAGTTCTGTCCTCAAATAATATTATATTTTGGGGGAAGACTCTCCTAAATTATCTGGATCCAGTAAAGGGTTGGAATTAAGGCAAACCCCTAAATTCCTGGGTTTGTCTAGTGGGTCTAAGTTCCTGGGTCTAAGTTTAAATTATATTTTCCTGTGTGTTGGAAACTAACTGACAAAAACCACAGAGGAGTAATCACTGGAATTGCTGAGCCATTAACCCATTAACAAGGCCATGAATTCACTGGACCACAGAAAAGCCCTCCCAGAGGAGAGACAAAATTGCAGTGGGAGATGAGGTAAGTGAACAGGAAAAGTGTACCGTTTTGCAAGCTGGAGTGGCAGGGATAGAGTGGTAGAGCAAAAGGCAGGCAATTTGTATCACGCTGAGGAGAGGGTCAGATGTAATGTTTTCTGTGATCTCTTGGGATCTGAGGCTGCATCAATGAGAGGAACAGGACCCACGTGGGATGTGAATGATCTGCACTCTCTCCATTTAGGAGACACCTCCATGTATAAAATGACCCCCCTTTTTTTGAACCCAAATTAAAAATCATGCCAGAGGCCAGACCCACGCCTGGGCCCCCTGCACCACCAGAGCCCACACCAAACCCAAGTCCAGGCTACCCACACCAAAGCCAGAACCCAAACCCCTGTGCATTCATCATCTGTGTATAAAACAGTCACCATGGAGAGGTTGCTGGTTGTGATGGAACTGAGGTAGAAAAAAAAACACCTATCACCTCAAGCATGTGTGAGGCTATGAGGACCACAAAACAAACAAACAAAAATATTCACCTTCATTGAACACTCCAACTCGACTGACTTTAGGGATACAAGATTTGTGGGGAGAAATAAATATGTAAGTGATGTACCAATTGATCATTTTGTGCCTGATTATGGACATCATTCCCCAGAAGAAATGTGGTGAAATTGGGATGGAAATGGACTAGATGGATATTTTTTGAAATTTCATGGAATTCCCGAGAGGGGCATCTGCTTACAATAGCTGTTTCTTAAATCTGCTAATGACATGGTACGGAAGAGGCAGCTGGTAGAATCTCATCCAGTTCCCAAAGCATATTTCATCAAATTTCAACACTGAACTTTGCGTTCCAATATAACAGTCTATGCAACATCTATTTTCATCATTCCCCGTCTCTTCACTGGGCTAGTTCTTCCCACCTCTACCCCCAGGCTCCTCACTTCGGCATATAAGTACCCCCAAAATCAATCTCTTCCTCCACAGGTAACCTGCTGGTTTGCTCTGAGTCTTCAGCTTTTGATCACTCCACTGATATGAAGGCTTTCCTCAGTAGCTGCCATTTATTGGTCCTGCTTTTTCCGGGTGAGTAGGATGCTGAGATGATGCACCATGGGAGTTCCCACCAAACCTCTGTTTGAAGTTGCCCAATTGGGTGAGGCCTCAGGGATGGGGCTTGGGAGTGGACCAGAGTACCTGCAGCCTTCACTCCAATCAGCTTCCACTGCTTAAAAGGCAGCTGGCCCTCTCCCAGGCACCACATTTGGCCAGAAATGCAGGTTTTGCCTTCCCCATTGCAATAATGTATTCTGGGGGGTGCATGGCTGGGTGAGACAGTGTCTCGCCCCCATCTTGGAGCAGTGAGTCTGCAGGGTATCCTGTTAAAGGGGTCTGGAGGAACGTTTCTGTCCAAGATCCAGGCATCTGGCAAATGGGCCCTATTGCATCCTTCAGTGGCGTGGGAAGGGCATTCGTGTAGACCTGCATCTTGTAATGGACCCATGTTTCCAAGTATTTACCCTGCCATGCTTCAGTCTGTGACAGGGGTCCTGAGAGGGATACATACCCAATGCCTATGCCAAAGCCTACCTACATTTGTGATCAATAAAGTTATGGACAATTTTAAATCCTGTCCTGTTCTTCATACTATTTAGCTGGGGTCTTGCTCACAGGGGTGGAGGGCGCTGTGAGTGGGACCGCAATGAGCAACCGAGTGGCGTAGCACTGAGTGTTTCTTCCTCCTCTCCTCACAGCAGTGACAGCTCTGCTCTGTTATGACAATCCCTTGGTTGAAATCCCAATAGTGCGTGATTGTGAAATTGATGGCAGCTTTTGCATTGTTTGTTTAACATTAAACATATTCGGTGAGTATAAAACATTTCTGTCTGGAGTATCTAGAGATGATTTGCATATGTTCATGTGAAATGGCCACAGAATCCTGATCTCACCCAATGTTTAGAAACACAACACTTTTTTTCATGCATTCAGTTGAGTCACTAATGGCTGAAAAATCAAAGAACTGGAGATGATATGAGGTGATTGTATATGTGAGGCAGGCCTGTGATTCTGCCCAAAAGACCCTGTTGAGTCTTTTTGAGATATAAGGGACTTGCTTTCTTCAAGGGATCTAGGGTGCATCTGGAAGATTTCTTCTGTTGGGGTTCAAGAAATGCTGCTAGGGCACATGCTGTGAAAAAGGGCCTGAGCTGCCCAGCATTTCTCTAAGTCAAGTTGTCACATCTCTCCTGCCAAGCCTCTTCTTTGCAAAGAGGAGACTTAAAAGGCCTGGGTTTTTTAAATAACCATTTATTGATTTCCCAAAAATAACCAACCAACCAAACAAAACAGAAATGAAAAATATCATAAACAGATTAAGCCATAATAATTTTTAGGTCGACTTCCCTCCACTCCCTTTCTTGGCGCCATTATAATATACTTGTTTATGCACATCCATAAAACCTTATATACTTAACAATGCAATTTTAAAACATTCTTCATCTTATTACAAGTAACTTTTAAAGTTATAATAATGTAAATGTCTGTACACAAAGCTTAAAAAATATGCATTGAGCAATTGTCCTTTTTATAATAATACAGGTGAAACTCGAAAAATTAGAATATTGTAGAAAAGTTCATTTATTTCAGTAATTCAACTTAAAAGGTAAAACTAATATATGAGATAGACTCATGACATGCAAAGCAAGATTCGTCAAGCCATTATTCATTATAATTGTAATGATTATGGCGTACAGCTGATGAAAACCCCAAATTCACAATCTCAGAAAATTAGAATATCAAATGAAATCAACAAAACAAGGATTGCAAATAGAACAATATTGGACCTCTGAGAAGTAGAAGCATGCATATGTACTCAGTACTTGGTTTGGGCCCCTTTTGCATCAATTACTGCCTCAATGTGGCGTGGCATGGATGCTATCGGCCTGTGGCACTGCTGAGGTGTTATGGAAGACCAGGATGCTTCAATAGCGGCCTTCAGCTCTTCTGCATTGCTCGGTCTCATGTCTCTCATCTTTCTCTTGGCAATGCCCCATAGATTCTCTATGGGGTTCAGGTCAGGCGAGTTTGCTGGCCAATCAAGCACAGTAATCCCATGGGCATTGAACCAGGTTTTGGTACTTTTGGCAGTGTGGGCAGGTGCCAAGTCCTGCTGGAAAATGAAGTCAGCATCCCCATAAAGCTCGTCTGCAGAAGGAAGCATGAAGTGCTCCAAAATCTCCTGGTAGACGGCTGCGTTGACCCTGGACTTAATGAAGCACAGTGGACCAACACCAGCAGATGACATGGCTCCCCAAATCAACACAGACTGTGGAAACTTCACACTGGACTTCAAGCATCTGGCATTGTGTGCCTCCCCATTCTTCCTCCAGACTCTGGGTCCTTGGTTTCCAAATGAGATGCAAAAGTTGCTCTCATCAGAAAAGAGGACTTGGGACCACTGAGCAACAGACCAGTTCTTTTTTTCTTTAGCCCAGGTAAGACGCTTCTGACATTGTTTCTTGTTCAGGAGTGGCTTGACAAGAGGAATACGACATTTGAAGCCCATCTCCAGGATCCGTCTGTGTGTGGTGGCTCTTGATGCACTAACTCCAGCCTCAGTCCACTCCTTGTGAAAGTCCCCAACACATTTGAATGGTCTTTTCCTGACAATCCTCTCCAGGCTGCGGTCATCCCTGCTGCTTGTGCACCTTTTTCTTCCACACTTTCCCCTTCCACATAACTTTCCATTAATGTGCTTTGATACAACACTTTGGGAACATCCCAACTTCTTCTGCAATTACGTTTTGAGGCTTTCCCTCCTTATGGAGGGTCTCAAAGATGGTTTTCTGCACAACTGTCAGGTCAGCAGCCTTTCCCATAATTGTGATTCCTACTGAACCAGACTGAGAGACAATTTAAAGGCTCAGGAACCCTTTGCAGGTGTTATGGATTGAGTACTGCACCTTTTCACAATATTCTAATTTTTTGAGATTGTGAATTTTCACAATATTCTAATTTTTTGAGATTGTGAATTTTCACAATATTCTAATTTTTTGAGATTGTGAATTTTCACAATATTCTAATTTTCTGAGATTGTGAATTTTCACAATATTCTAATTTTCTGAGATTGTGAATTTTCACAATATTCTAATTTTCTGAGATTGTGAATTTGGGGTTTTCATCAGCTGTACGCCATAATTCATCACAATTATAACAAATAAAGGCTTGACATCTCTCGCTTTGCATGTCATGAGTCTATCTCATATGTTAGTTTCACCTTTTAAGTTGAATTACTGAAATAAATGAACTTTTCCACGATATTATAATTTTTTGAGTTTCACCTGTATGTGCTGCATAGTTTAGTATTTTATTTTTCCAATCTTCTTCTTTATCTTCTTTTTCTTTATCAGGACCGTCTTTACCCAGGGGTACCATGGTGCAGGGCATCCTGGTGCTGAATTCTGGGGGGCACCAGGCAGGCACCAGGTGCCTGCTGCTGAACCCGCCTAAATGTATTGTATTGAGCTGCTATGCGGCAGCATGGTCAGAGGCACCTTTGACACGGCTGATCTCGTGCCACCTGCCTGCCTTCTCCCATTTGTGGTGGGTGTCATGAGGTACCAGTGTGAGGGGTGGCTGCTGGCTTGATTTCAGGGGAGCCTCTGCTTTGGCCACTGGGAGGAGGAGGGGGAGGTGCTGTTGCCTTTATTTCCCGCCAAAAGGCAGTGGCACTGAGGGCGCCAGGGTGAGATTTGCCAAGGGGCGGCTGTCTGCCTGGACATGCGCTGAGGCTCGGCTTGTGTGCCTCCCCACCAAAGAGCAGCACTATGGCTGGGGATGGGCTTGGCTGAGGGCACTGGCGGGAGCTGGTGGGAGCTGCCTGGAGCCCTGGCCTGTCTGCTGTTAGCCATGGCAAATGGTGGCAGCAGCTCCAGTAGCTACTACTCAGGAGGAGGAGGAGGAGGTGGCAGCAAAATGAACAGCCCCAGCAGGGCCAGCAGCAACCTGACCATCCCCAGCAGTGCCAGCAGCAACCTTCTCGACGCCTGCCCAGGAGATCAACGTGGTTAATTTGGGGGCACTGGGCAGATTTTTGCACCCTGGTGCCGCGTATGCTAAAGACGGCCCTGTTCTTTATCTTCTTCAGCTGAGGCTTCTTCTTCCATAGGGGCTTCCATCTTGGCCTGGCATCAAGTCTCACATATCAAAACAAAGTCTTTCACTCAAACAATCCATCAAGTCCTGTACATCTCAATATCATAACTTCATTTTTTTTAACAACAATCATTTCCCACATCTTCTTAAAGTCTTTGTATGTCTTTTCCCAGGCCTTTTAAATAATTTCACGTTGCCGCCACATAGGATAGCATCTTAAATCTTTTGCCCTCCTTTCTTGCTTCTTCTCTAGCACAAAGCCTGCCAAATTATTTCATGAGATACTATCTTTATCAGTCAAGTCCTCCCATATCTTTTCAGATGAAATTCCATTTTTGTCTTTGTCTATTTTTACTTTCCCGTGTATTTTCCTCAGACCTCGTTTGTCTACCAGTCCCAGCTTGATGTTTGGTGCATTCGCCTTTTTTAATTGTCTTGCAGCCTCTGAAAGTACATTAGTATTTTTAATAATTTTAGAAGCTGTTTTTTTAACTTCTTCCTTTGTTTGCTCAAATTGTTTTTTAATATCTAAAAGCAAATCAAACAATTCGTATTTTAAATTCTCTTGCCTTGCGGCCTGGCTACTTAAAAGGTCTGTTTGAGGGACCCAAGAAACGTGACCAGAAAGAGCCAAGGGGACTGAGCCTTTAAAAAAAGCTAAGCAGCTTCTTGCAGCTTGTTCCCCTCCCAACGTCTGGGAATCCAGTTGCCTTTTCAGCACTGGGGTTCTAAGATGGGATCTTCAAAGAATCAGCTTTGCTGATTCTTTGTGAGTAAACTTGACCGTTGAGTGGTGTGTTTTGCCTAGGATTAGTTCAGTTTAGTGACACAGTGCTTGGGTTTATTTTGTATTCTGCAATAACCTTCTGTCTGTTTCCCCACTATCTTTATTCCTGATGAAGTTTCTTAGTTTGACTGCTGGACGATGTATGTCTGCCAACCTCAGGTTTTGGAATCCACATGCACCTAGATGGTTTGCATTCCACCTACTGAGATTTTAGGATTGGAAATGTAAGTGACCTGCACACTTTTCTGAGGCCTGTGAGATACTCAGAGAGTGTGTGGGATGCCACTGCACTTTGAGTAAACCACAAAGGTGCAGGGCAAACAGAGTAGTGCTGGGGCACTGGCTCAGAAGCTTTTCAAAAGTGATTGCTTTAGTGTACCCCAGGTTTCCTCCCATCTGGGGATGCCGTGCTAAGTAGGAGGGTTGTGGCAGCAACTCCAAGCGAGAAAGCACCGGAGGGCTGTTTTGTCAGGGGTGGGTGGCACAGGGATCTTTTGAAAAAGAGTGTCTTTGAATTGAAATAATAATGATAATATCTTTTATCCCGAGAGAGCCAGAATGAAGTGAAATCAAGAAAATGAGAAGATTAGAGGGAAATGGGAATGATGAGAAAATAATATGGTCTGTCATGGGCAAATTAGGTTTCTTCTCTGTAGCTTAGATGTGTACAGTGAAAAACAAGGACTCACAAAGGCAAGCCAAATGTTGCTTCTTCATGGAACCATCAGATACACTTATTTCCCTGAAAAAGGCAATGCTTGCTGGCTCTCTTCATGTGTGGGACCGAACTCTTCTGCCTCAACATGCAGTGAACATGGCACCCACTGAGTTGGCAAGGCCAAACTGTGTGTCCCAATTGATTAATCTCTCCCCCCCCAATGTCAAAGTGAGGCTTTAAAATGTGTCTGGCCTTGTGCCCCAGTGACCGGCCATAACAATAAACAGGAATGTAAAGTTGCTGGGGCATCATGAGTTAAGTGAATTAACTGACCTGTCATAGTTTGGAAATTGAGGCAAAGAGGCAGTAGCCACAGGTTCTGTGCCTAAAGGATGCTGAGTTTGGGAGCTATGCAGAAGTGGTCCCAAAACTTTCCCCCAAAGAAGACCATTTTCCCATTGTAGTAAGTATAATGTGATGTGCTAAATGCTGTGTGATTTTTTAATTGTACTTTTCTTATTTCCTTTATTTCATCCATTGTATTTTATTATTTCCCATGTACTTGACCTGTGAATTGAACATTCACCACCTCCATATTAGCCTTATGTTTTTCCAGGTTTTCCAGTTCTTCATTCATTTATTACATTTCTAAACCACTCTTCATCCAAGGATCACAGGGGTTTTACAATATAAGAACACAAAAATGTATAACATAGTAACATCTTCTTCCATCTCTCAAAAATATAGTTTGAGGCAGCTTCTTGACTTTGGCCTCTCAATCAAATAATTGATTATCAGATAGAGATGGTTGGTAGATTAACCTGTTTTGAGAGCTTACAATTTGTGTGTGTAGAGAAACAAGTCCGCCTTCTCCCATTTATGTGCAAATTTTAACAGGAATATCCCAGATTATTTATATGTTTTTGTTTATTCTTAAAGAAAATGCTTGAAGGAATAGCCTGCTAAATTCAGTTGCTGCAATATTTGTTTTTCTTACATTACCCTTTTGACCCCCCAAAATTGGAAAGCAGCATACAGATTTCAGTAAGAAGAATCTTCATTTGAATTTTTGCAGATGTAGTTATTCCTTTCCAATTCTATCTCACAGATTCCGCTTCGCACACCTGGTTTGAAAATGGATGTGCTACAAATTGTCCATCAACGAATTACAGTTTCTCTGCAATAGATTATTCCTTAATTAGTTGGATCAAGTGCTGTCAAGATGACTTATGCAATTCCTATGACTTTGAGTGTAAGTAGCTGCATGCTTTTAGAATTATATATCTGTATATTTTCCAGAGCATTAAGAGCAAATCTGTTTCCCAATTGCTTTTCGACAAATGACACTGCTCTAGTCAAAGACTCATTTCCCTAGTTAATCAGGGACACAGGTTGCGCTGCCGATCAGAAGGTTGGCAGTACGAATCCCCACAAAGGGGTGAGCTCCCATTGCTCTGTCCCAGCTGCTGCCAACCTATCAGTTCGAAAGCATTGTCAGTGCAAGTAGATAAATAGGTACTGCTGCGGTGGGAACGTAAACGGCGTTTCCATGTGCTCTGGTTTCCATCACGGTGTCCTGTTGTGCCAGAAGTGGTTTAGTCATGCTGGCCACGTGACCTGGAAAGCTGTCTTTGGACAAATGCCAGCTACCTTGGCCTGAAAGCAAGATGAGTGCGACAACCCCATAGTTGCCTTTGACTGGACTTAACCATCAAGGGGTCCTTTCCTAGTTTACATGGGAGATGGTTAGAATCAGCATCACCACCTGTGTTTCAAAGAGAAAGTAGGTGTCCTGCATGAAACATTTATTGACCATGACTTTTAGATGCCATCTGGGTGTGTGGAAGAGAACTGTGAGATGGGCAAGAGAGGGAAGAATACATTTTCTCCTAGTTCCTTGCTATCCCACTTAGCCTTGGCAGTTGTCCTGCTGTGGCGACCTGGGGAGGAAGTGAGTGGAGCCCTCAGTTGCTGTTGATGGCCCCCCAGCCAGAGAACTACAAAAGCAGGCCTGCTGAGTCAAAGGGTGTTGGGATTGTGATGAGGTTTTAAAATGGCCTCTTACATGGGTTGGATTGTCTGAGCACACTCCTTGGTAGAAGGAAGGAGTATCAGGGAATCGGGGTGGGCACTTCTGCCCCTCCTCAGGTGAGAGTCTGGAGAGGGAGACAGCAACCTGGGAAAGAGCAAAATTGTCAGAAATATCTGTGTGACTAATGGGTGAAAATTTGCACTTTTATTTTATATGGTTCAGCGAGTGAACAGTTTCTTTTCCCCCCTTAGTTTTTGTAGTATGTTTGTGTGTGTGTGTGTGTGTGTGTGTGTGTGGATAGAGTGACTGGAAGGAGTGGTTGGTGGCTGAGTAAGAAATTCTTAAGGCCACTTCCGCATCAGCAGGAGGTGGATTTGCGGGTGTCAGGACCAATCCTGCGCGTAGAGGCTGAGCTCAGCCCCTGCGCGATTGGTAGATTATTCCTGCGCCTCCCGCAGGCCGGCTAATCTGGTCAGCCTGGGGGGGGCGTGTCTTAGTCCCTTTAAACTAGTGACGGGCGGGAAGCTTGCCCTCTTTCTCCCGCTTCCCCCAGCTGGTTAGGTTCATCGCTCTATGAGCTGAGATCGCTAGCCTTTGTTCCCTTGTTTTTCTTAGCTTTTGCTTTTGTTTATTGTGTTTTTGAGTTTGGTTATTTAGGGTTAGGAATAGTATTAGAACGTTCCTTCGCGTGCAGCTGGAGCAGCTGCAGTTGTTGCTGCCCACTGGCAGGACCTGCCTGCATCCTGTGTGCAGAGCAGAGGAATTTTCCTGGAGCTCCGGACGGCAAGGAACAACAGAGCAGCTCATCTGCGCTCTATGCTGAGCCATCACTCTGGGCTTCACTGCTGAGCTGCCTCTCCATCCTGCACTGCACCGCCGAGCCATCTTCTCCTTACCTTGCTGGCTGCCTGTTCTCCCAACACTGGGCTACGCACCGTCGTTTCCCCTGCCTGGTGGTATCGTTTGCTGGCGTTTGAGGGTGTGAGAGTGTGCATTGGGGTGGTATTTTAGCCTTCGTGTAGCTGTGGAGAGTGTGTTTGAGGGTTGCAGTTTAAAGAGAGGCTTTTCTGAGGCACGGCAGAACCTTTATTGAGGCAGTGCCGAGGCTTGGCAGCAGCGGAAAGGTCCTGGGGAGGTTTAAAGGATCGTACCACCTTGGAACGAAAAGGGGTGTGTGTTTTTTTGCAGCAGCAGATAGCTTGTGGTGAGATCTTAGAGTATTGAAATAGCTTTGGTGTCTGAGACACGGCAGAATCTTTACTGAGGCAGCGCTGGGGTCCTTACAGCAGCGGAAAGTTCCTGGGGAGATTTGAAGGAGCATACCATCTGGGACTTAAGGGGGGGGTGTTGCCCGAGCTGCAGGTTTATTTTATTTTCTCTTGCATCAGCAGATAGCTCGTGGTGAGATCTAAGAGAATTTAAATAGCTTTGCTGTGTGAGAGGGAGGTGTTTGCTTGCACTGCAGTCTTTGTAGCAGCAAATTGTTCCTGGGGGGATTTTGTAAGAAAGGAGCTTGTTTCCTCTGGCTTGGCAGCTCTTTTAACTCCCCCTTTGCTTTCAGCTATTGCTCCTGCCCGGGTGGTTAATAGCTGCAGTTCCTTGCTCCCTGTTTATTGTGGGGAGCTGATGGCCTAAGGCACGCCCCTAACAGTGATCACAGGGGGAATTCCAGGCGATGTTCATCACTGGGGTTCCTTACTGGTGGTTAACCCTTCACTGATGTCCAACACACGGGTTGGGGTCGGATATAGCTGATAGGGTCCAATGCCTAAGCCAATACTGCTCAACATCCGTAACCAATAAAGTTGTGGCCTTTACGCCCATTAAAATTTGCATAACGTGTTTGTGCCATTAATTCCTCGGGGAGGGGAGGGACATTGCCACGCAAATGACTGGATGGATGATGTGTGTGTGTGTGTGTGTGTGTGCATTTGTGGAGGATGTGCTGTGCTGATAATTTGTTTTTAAATAGATATTATTGTTTTATTGTATTGCATTGTAGTTATTTTTAAAATAGCCTTTTATTTTATTGTAGTTTCTCAGTTTCATGTGTGTTTGTGTATGTGCATAAACACAGGGGGCCAACCTGAATAAAATATTGAGGAGGGCAAAGGTAAGCCCCACCCCACATAATTGCAAGCACACAAAACATTTGAAAGGCAATGGTCATCAACTGTGGGGGTGTCCAGCCCCCTCAAACATTTTATGTGGGGGTGATGTTACCTCAACCCCTAGGAGTTGGCTCCTACAACAGTGCATATATACATACATATAGTTTTGAGGCTTAGAGTGCAGTGGACAATACACCCATCTCTGAGAATCATAGAATTGAGGCCTAGGGTTTTTGTGGAGATATATGAGTTGGATCAATGTATTAACTGTAGCCAGTGCTTTTGGCAGACCCAAAGTATGTTGACTTCAATGGGCGAAAGTGTGAGGCCTGTCGTGTTTCTGTCTCAGAACGCTGTCTGAATTTGAATACTGTCAGCTGTCATGGGGCTGAGACTCAATGCATTTCATTTGTTATTGTTCACGGTAAGTAAGCACTGCATGCCAATGAATGGGAGAGGAGAAACACAGCCTGCTAGTGGTGGGTGGGTTGCTTTCTCATCCTGTTTGCAGCTTCATGCCAGACAATAGATTGCATGTGTGTTGGGGGGAAAGTTTTATTTTTCCTGAAGATATCACAGTGCTAAAGTCATTTTGCTTCTTATTTATTTAGATGAGCCTTTTGCTTCTGGAGGCAGTGGGGAGGGAGAAAGGGAGAGAAATACATTGGGTTTGTTAAATTATGTGCATAATTGTTTTTTAAAAGAGTGTTTTAACTAGCCGTTTTTAAAAAAGTAAAAGCAGTCATTGAGTTCTGATCTGGATTGCAATTTCCCCTAACAGTCTTTTCCCTAAAAGAGACTTTTTATTATTTCTAAATGTTAAACATCTTTGTGATATTCAACCATATGACTTCTAGAAGACATCTGATGGCAACTCTATTGGGAAGTTTTTGTATTTGATGCTTCACTGTCTTTTATATTTTGTTGTAAGCTGTCCAGAGTGCCTGGCGCTACCCTGGGAGATGGACAGGGTACAAATAATATTATTATTTAATGATGTGATTCTGGCATGCTTTCTATACTTGAGCAATACAGTTAATAACAATTAAAATGCTCCTATTCTATATCTTCTGCACACACAAACACATCCCTTACTACCCAGGCACTAATTTGACCGCGGCTCTTTCTCTTTACCAGGTGAAAGTTCCATTCCTGATGAGATTTACCAAGGCTGTGCCAGCCCATCTTTTTGTGACTTGGCCAGGAAATCACTGTATAATGAACACTTTTCGGGCACTATAACCAAAGCACGATGCTATGATACACTGTCTTCCTCAGAACAGCTCAACTTTGAAGGGTAGTTAGGGGATGTCTTCTTCCTTTTGGATTCTACCATTTGTTGCAGTAGTAGAGGTGGTGGTTCCTTGCCTGATGGTGAGAGTGCAGAGTGACTGGGATTCACAGGACCAGTGAGTCCTCTCTTTGGCATTTTGTGGAAGGTGAATGGGGTGCATTGGATAGAAAAGCTGAAGTAAAAAAGAGGGGCTTGGGGGCTCCGGCTCCTGATATTATGGAATATGGGTTAAAATTTCCTTTGTTTAGAATCAAAATAAATTTGTGTGGCAAATAAAAACTGTTGTGTGTCATTGTTATCAAATTAAGAATATTTTGCACTGGAAGCAGCAGAGAACGCTGTCTTTAGAAGTATTTTATAAGTCACTTTATTGATTTAGCAAATGTATATAGCACTCCATATTTCAATGAAATCTCCAAGTGGCTAACAATATCAAAAGGACATCATAACAAATTCAAACAAATACAATAAAAAACTTCCCACCAACTTGTAGAAAGGAGAACATTGAAAAAAGGTTTAAAATGCAGCTTACTCTGGGCTATTGTAGCTGCTTTTCTGGCAATTTGACACAAAGCACTAGGCAGCCAAGGGAGATTACTGCTGTCTGGCAGAACTCTGGAGAGCCATTGAGGGACTCAGGAGAGAGGAACATAAGAGGATCACACCAAAGACCCCTCTCATTCAGCATGCTGCTTCCATATTCCCATATAACCACATGCCTACGAGGAACCCAAAAAACAAGGCATGTACACAATAGCCCTCTCTCACCTGGGATGTCCAGTAACAAGTATGAAGAGCAGTGGAGTCCAGCCCACTGATGGGGCACAGCCCTTCCACTGAAAATGTCAAGAAATTAAAAAAAAAAAACACTTTCCTGTCTCATACACATTTTATGTTTCCATTTATGTTAGTCTCTTATTTTCTGATTGATCTGCTCTTTGCACCACTAACCCAAGCCTCGTCCAAAATATAGCTATGGCAAAAGAGTCACTATACCTCTATGCCAAAAAGGGAGATTGATAGATTGGCTGAAATGAGTCCCTTCAGTGTGTTTATAGGGGGGGGGGACCCCTGTGACTGCTTGGGCCCTGATTCTATCTCTTGTTTTGTGGCCTATCCTGCTATAGCAGATAAGGGAGGAGTCATGATTGCTTCAAGAACAGCCCTGTATGGTAGTTTTAGGCTGTCAGAATCCTACATTGACTCTCTTGTGGTATGGTCTAGTGCCAGAACCCATTGTATACTGGTCGATTATCACTGGAAGGCTAGGCACAGAGGTGAAAGCTGTTTCGTAGTTCTGCTCGATGTCTCTCAGTGGCTTTTGATACCATTCAACCTTACTAAGCTTCTGGATTGTCTGGAGGAGTTGGGGGAACTGCTATACAGTGGTTCTGCTCCTTCCTCTGAGGCGGTGCCCAGAAAATGGTGTTGGGGGATGAGTGTTCAGACCCCTTGCCGCTCAGAGCTCTGTCCTCCCCGCCCCCATGCCTTTTAACATCTATATTAAGTCACTGGGAGAGATCATCAGGGGTTTGGGGCTGGGTGTTCACCAATATGAAGATGTTACCCACCTCTACCCTCTCTTTAAATCAAAACCAGTGAAGGCAATGAACATCCTGTGTGAGTCTCTGGAAGCGGATGGAGGATGCATGGTGGTTAACGGGTTGAGGCTGATTGTTGACAAGACAAGTACTGTTTCTGGGGGTCAAGAGGTGTGTGTGTGTGAGGGACTCCTTGGTCCTGAAGCACAGCCTGAAGTGCAGCCTAGGAGTCATTTTGGACTCTTAGCTATCCATGGAGGCACTGGTCAATTCTCTGTCCAGGAAAGTTGCCTACCACCTTCACCTGGCACACTGGCTGTGATCCTATTGCCTGCATGCTGTCTTGCCAGAGTGGTACATGTACTGCGTAGCTCCTGCTTGGATTATTGCAATGTGCTCTAAATGGGACTACCTTTGATGGTGACTTGGAAATGATAACTAATGCAGTTGCCATATTGGTGACTGGGAGTGGCTGCTGGGACCATATGACACCAGTCCTAAAGGATCTACACTGGCTCCTTTAAACTCTACAGGGCTTTGGCCCCACAGGAGCATCTTCACCCCCATTGTTCAGAATGCTAAATTACAGCTCTGATGGCCTTCTGTAAAGTTACAAGGTGCCAGGCGGAGGACCTTATTGGCAGTGGTGCCCTCCCTGTGGTGAACCCTTCCATCAGATGTCAAGGAAATAAATAACTACATAATTTTTAGAGATAAATCTTTGCTTTGCACTCCTCCTAGCTGTCATTCCTCCCCTGGTGACTGCTATGGATGCATGACCTAACTGCCTGCCTCTGGGCACTGTGGTGGTCTGCAAGGGACTCCCATATAGCTGGGTGGATATTGCCAGTCATCACATCATGTTTGCAGAAATTCTGTGGAAAGGCGATCCAATAGAACTCTGTATGCAAAGGGAAATTTTCACCATTTCCCTCCCTCACTGGGAAATTCCTTCCAACTCTAGCCCCTTTCCTCCAGGTCAGTGTCTTCCTCCACAGGCCCCCTGCTGCTTTCTCTGAGTCTTCCTCAGTGCTATGAAGGCTTTCTTCAGTACTAGTCATCAGATACCATCTATATATGTTTTCCATAAAATACTCTTTTAATGTATAACATGATGGAAATTTTAATTCCCCCCCCCCAATAATTTCTCTCACACACTCATGTCCTCCTCCTTTGCCATCTTCTTCATAACCTCCTTGTTTAGACATGTTAGTTGCTTGTTATATGAAGGTTTCCAATGAAATACAAAAACGAAATACATAATAAAATACAAAACCTAGTGCAGGGGTCCCCAAACTAAGGCCCAGGGGCTGGATGTGGCCCAACTGCCTTCTAATGCAGCCCGCGGACAGTCTGGGAATCAGCGTGTTTTTGCATGAGTAGAATGTGTCCTTTAATTTAAAATGCAGCTCTGGGTTATTTGTGGGGCATAGGAATTCATTCATTCCCCCCCCCCAAAAAAAATATAGTCTGGCCCCCCACAAGGTCTGAGGGACAGTGGACCGGCCCTCTGCTGAAAAAGTTTGCTGACCGCTGACCTAGTGGGTAACTGGTTTCAATACCACCAATTAGATGAAATCTATAAAAAGGATTTAAAGAATGGATTCACTGAGCAAAGGTGAAACTCTGAAGTTGGTTTATGTGGGAAAAAAAAGAGAAATTCTTTTCTAAAATGTTTTAAACTGTTGTTACTATGGGAAACAACGGGTGAAATGTTTAAAACAGGGATGTCCAAATTCCGTTTGGGGTGGCCTAATCCAGCCCTCTGGTCAATTTATTCTGCCCCCGTGGCAGTATATGTCCTAGGGTAAAATCCTAATAAAAGCTCAGCAACTTTAGTTGGCCCTCATGCATGTTTCCTTCATCAAAACTGGTCCTCTTTGAAAAAAGTTTGGGCACCCCGGGTTAAAACAACAATGATTAAGTGGGCAAAATATGTTGGACATAGTGTAGATATTGCTGCCTGGGAAAAGTTTGGAAAACAGATGATAAATTTATAGCTTGAAAGATAATTGTTATAAGATGATGTACAGATGGTATTTAACTCCAAAGAAGCTAACTTGAATGTATAAGGATGTACCAAAGAGGTGTTGGAAATTTAAGAATAGTGAGGGGTCATTCTATCACATGTGGTGGACCTGTCTTTTGGGACAGGATAGATATATATATTTTAAAAACCCATACATATGGACTTTTCCGAGTCCAGAAGCCTTCCGGCTGGGATTATTGGACAGCAAAATTCCAAAGAAAGCTGCAACTTTATTTATATATGCAATCACAGCGGCAAGAAACCTTTCTGCACAGAAGTGGAAGGTTGAGAGTATGCCCTGAAAGGAAGAATGGATGTTGAAAGTCTTGGAATATGGAGAAATGGCAAAACTGACAGCAGTGATAAGACACACAAATTTAGAATGCTTCAAAGAGGGCTGGGAAGCATTTCTAGTCTATTAAAAAAAGTTTTGATCCATATGTGAGTCCACAGTGGGGTTTGAAGTTTAAGGGGGAGGGGAGCAGAACATGTTAAGAGGATGAAAATGGATTTGGTGGAATTATAACATGCAATTGTCTGAAATTTAGATCATAAATATTGATGATGGATGAGCTGGAAATCATTAGTATAGTAGAATTGGATGCAACTGTTGAGTGACAAAATGTACCTTTTAAGCTTGGAAAAAAATAAAATATTATTGAGAGAAAAAATGATAAACAATGTGGTCACTCATAGGTGCTCTCAGGGACAGGGATTTAGGTTTGATGAGGCCCTAAGCTACTGAAGGTAATGGGGGTCTTTACAGGTCCTGCTGTCCTTTGTCAACAACAAATTGTCACTGGTTTTTGTGTTGAATATATGCTATATGGTAATTTATGGACCTAGTAGGTATCTAAAGCCATTTGCACATAACTAAATATATTTTATCAAAGTAATTGTTGAACTGAAATACAATTAAGAAGAAGTATATTAATAAACCATGTGGTCACTCATAGGTGCTCTCCCCAATAGTCAGATGACAGAGAACCCAGGGACCATCTCTGCTAAACAGAGCAAAGGATGAGGCTCCTTCTGAAGGATGGGGTTGCAGTGGGTGTTGAGGTGCAGCTTGACGTAGCTCTGGAAAGCACTGCCAAAGAAAATCAGATGGCACAGCAAAGGTACAATCTATTCTACTCTTGGTGGTAATTTGCTTTAATAGGGGAACATCTAAATAAATTTCCAGGTTGGGATTTTAACGACATGCCTTAAAGGCCTTGGAGTCCATACAAATCATGCCTTTGTCTCTGGCACAGGCACACACTGCTGTTTTATTATTATATTGTTGCACTGCACCCAAGTCTCAGAGCTGCAAGAGTCCAAGGGTCCCTAGTGAATATCCAGGGTTCCTGTTTCCTTTGAAAATGAGGCACGTTGCAGACCCAAAAGGGTCTTGTTTCTCCCATAGCAGCAGCCTTGGTTTCAAACAGACATCAGGATTGCTCTCTTTCTCTTTCTCCAATTTGCTGCTTTATATCTGACTGACATCATTGCAAAAACTCTGCTCTGAACTCTTGCTTTGTCGGTTGAGGGAGGGGGCACCCCCCTTTTCTGCCTCGCACGGAGCCCCTTGATCCCTCATCATCTCACCAGAAAGCTGGTTTGGCTACTCCAGGAATTAGGAGGCTTGATTAGCTTTTAACACTTCCTTGATGCAGGGATTTAGATAGACCAGGCAGACTGTTTTAACACCCCCCAAACTCATAACAATTTATTTTGTTCCGGGTTTAATGTTGCCGCTTTCTAAAATTTATTTATTGGGGCATGTTTTTCATTTTGTAAATCTATGATAGAATAAAATGAAATCAAATCAGGATTAAGAGGTTTTCTCAGGATGGTAGAGGATGTGTGTGCAGTATCCTGCTGGCGAATTGGTGGTGGCACTTGCCATTCTTCTGATAGAAAATGCTATGGGGTGTCTGTGGGGGAAACAAAAATGGGCGGGTTGAGAAATGTCTGTTGTGGGGAGTGAGAAATGTCCCTGTTTTTATCTGAGAAATATTGGAGGGCATGCAGGGGCTATTCAACATCCAGATGAAGCTGTTGGGAAGAGTCATTTGGAGTTTTGGAGTGAAGTGTCATCCATATGTTGAAGATGCCCAACTCTAGAATCTCCATTACACAAACTCTGGATTGGTGCTTGGATGCCATGGTGCAAGACAGCCAACAAACTGAACTTGAACTATGAAGAACTGGAAGCCTTGTGAAGGAGTGATTGCTGAAGAAACATGGTTTCACCCCTCCCCCCAATCACCAAGCTGTTCATTTGGCTGAGTAAGGAAAGGCGAAGGAGAGAAAAACTGGGAGACTATGGAGCCCTTTAGTAATCTTTACCAGGGGTATTGAACCTCTAGCCTGGGGGCCAAATGTGTCACTGCATGCTTCTCCACAGTGCCCAGGATAGGGGGTGCATACCCCTGAATGGGGTCCAAAAATGGACTTGGGAGCCTAAGGAGTAGAGCCAGAAATTTCCCAAGACCTCATAAAAGGTCTGCATATATTGTGTGAAGACTAGCATTTACATTTTGTGAAAGACAGTATAAAACACCTTGAATTTCTTCCTATTTTATGATAGCCTAATGCAGTGTTGCCACATTTAGTACTAATGTAAAGGAAAAGAAGGGGTCAGTTAAAACTATATTTGTAAAGGTATAATAAAAGGGGGGAAAAAAACATACAAACCAATCAAATAAAAATAAAAATCCTCTCACCAGATATATTTCCCAGTACTCTGTTTTATTGATACTATCAATAGGAAACTACAAAATTATTCTACGCCATGTATTTTAATTTGGGCATTTTCTGACCCCTGAGCACAACTCAAATTATTTTGGCCAACTTGAAACTGCAAAATTAGCAGGGGAGCCCTTGTTGCATTGAAGATAGTGTTATGTCAAGAAAGAGTTAACTTCAACTTTGAACTATTTAATTTAGTTAACCAGCAGGCTCTATGAAACACATGTGGAAATGACTTTGGAAAGTGAAAGGAGTAGACTTTGCCACTGGAAGTATCACAGGCAAGTTTCCATCTCCAAAGGAAATAGAAACATAGATTATGAATGGTCACTTCTTTCTGCCTCAAACATTCCCCAAAGATACCTGCATTCAGGTTTTCCCAGAAAGCATACTGACATTTCAAAGCAGTAATGGAGAACTACAGGTAAGAGGCTGGTTTGTGTGGTTCATTCTATCGAATTGGTAATTCAAACAATGAAAACTTTTGAGGACTCAGCGAACTGCTCTCCAGGTGGGACTCCTTCCTTCGGGAACATGTGCTAAGTGTAGAGGAGTCACAGAAAAGGAGTGAGTGGCTTCAAGTTCATTATCTGTCCCCTGACTCACAAAATGAATTTATTACAGAATGCTTGAATTTTGTGAAGCAGCACATTTTGCTTGAAAGGTAATCTGCAAAGTACTTTGCATTAATAGTATTCCACACCAGACTTTTCCCATATTGAACAGGCAACAGTGCTTTTGAGATATGTACCTTTGAAAGAAACACAGTATGAGATTCAAGAGCAATTTCTCAAGTTTGCAGACAGTAGCAATGAAAGAGGGGAAGAAATTGCTCAGTTGATAACATTGAATGAAACACTGAAAGAACATGCTATTACTCTCTGTGATTGTAGAGCTCAAGCGTATCATAATGGGTCAGATATGACTGGAAAAGACAATGGTGCACAAGCAAAAATATCACCATGCATTTGGCACACACTCAACTGATGTGGAAATGATGCTGTTGAAGCAATAACATTTTTTTAAACAATTCAAACAGTCAACCACCTCTTCAATTTCAGTCCTAAGTGGAGAGAATTCCAGGAACAGTAGCTTCTTCAGAGAGGTCATTTAGCAAACTTAATTAAGAATGAGTTAAAGTCTACAATGTCTTAGGAACATATTGTGTATTTGGCAAGGCAAAGTATTCAATGAAACATTGCCAGAGCAATTAGCTTTCATGCTCTGATTCAAAAGTTTTCACAAAAAATCCCCAAAAGTCCTTTTTCTAAATTATTTTCCCCCAAAGTATGTCTGTTATCTATCTATCATCTACCTGTGGCTCCTCCATGTCTCTCTATCTGGAGTTTCATGAAATCAAAAGAGGGGAAACTTTGATAGACTATGCAGCCATTTATCATCTATATGGACCATTTCTATTTTATTTTTTGTCATTTTTATCTTACCTTTCCTAGCAAAGGAGTGCAGGCATAATGGTCAAATGCTTTTTCATAGTGTTCCTCCAGAAGAATCCTGAGTAAGCTTAGTTGTTCCTGGATAAAGAAGGCAGATCTGGCACTCAGCTAGTTCCGGTAAAAAAAAAAAAAGCGGTTTATATGTGTTATATATGCGATATAACATTGTGCTTTCCCTGTTTAAATTTACAATGCTTTAAAGCGAAATCCTTCTTTGATGTTTGAATAATAGTTTATAACTGGTGTCTAGATCCAGCCCCAGTTATAGATCAGCAACTGGTTAAAGAGCACGAATCAGAATAAATGGATGGTACTTGCAGGGAAGAGGTATTAGAAGTAGGATATTAAAAAACAGTAACAACCCAACCCAGCTAATAAGTTCAAGGCTCCAATGAGCAGTGACTCAGCCTTCCAATGCTTGGGTGAACAGGGTTTAAAAAAAATCCTCTTGAAAATCAATAATGAGATTGACACAATGCACTTCACCAGAGAGGGGATTCCTCGTCATGGTTTAGCCCTAATTTAGCCCTTCAGAAAATAGCCCACTTTGGTTTGGAACAGTCTGCAGTCTCTGCATCTAGGCTCAGGTTGTATGCTGTATTTTTCCATGCATAAGACGCCCCAATGTATAAGACAACCCCCCCTTTTTTACCGCAAATTAAGAAATCGGGACAGAGTCTGGAACCAAGCCTGGGCTGCCCACACCAAAGACTTAACTCCTGTAAATTCACCATCCATGTATAAGACGATTCCCAATTTTTGACTTTTTTTTAAAGCAAAAAACATTGTCTTATACACAGAAAAATACAGTATGTGTTTAAATAAACCATATATTATAAAGACACCACAGGCCCTTTTGTGCCCCTTTGGTAAGGTAAAACAGACCCTGGTAAGTGTGCCTGGTACCCTTGAGAGCTCAAAGACCTCAGAGATTGGGGTGGCGTGTTATATTAGCTTGCTCTCTGTTCATTCTAATGTGTGCTTCCTGGCTTCTCCCTTCTTTTGCAAACACATCCCTCCTATCCAACACCTGAGAGAAGACTCTGAGAGCTGTAATGCTATGAGGACCCTCTGGCATCTGTCTGTTTCAGGAGAAAATGGAGGAGCGTGCATTTGCAGGTGAAGTCAAACTGTTGGAGGATTACATAATGAGCTGCGGCTGCAGAGGCAGATAAGGGAGAGACATGTTTTGTTGCAGCTGAGGCAGATGAAAGCATTTGGTGATGCTGCAGATACACCATGACATGTCTTCTCTTTGCGCTCCTCCCAGCAGTTATTCTTCCTCTGGGGACTGCTATGGATGCATGACATGCCTCCCTACCTCTAGCATTGCAGTCATCTGCAATGGATTGTCGCATGGTGGGGTGGAAGTTGCCAGTTTTTATGTCATGTTTGCAGACATCTTTGTAACACGGAGTTGGTCTGCCAACGGGCCTGGTGCCTGAAGCCAGCTCCCCATAAAGCACATCCTTGGGGATACTGCCATCTTCCATTCTGTTGGATGTGACCAAGCCAGTGTATACGTCGCTGAGAGAGGAGTGTGAACATGTTGGCAATGTGGGCTTTGGAGAGCACATCTGTCCTGCCACATGATGCCCCCAAATCTTCCTGACACAGTGCATGTGGAAAGTGTAAAAGTGTGGCTTCTGGTGGTTGTAAATTGCCCACAACACTTTCATAAACCAGCATGCTCCACATGCAAGTCTGGTAGACCTTCAACTTGGTATTGGTGGTCAGCATCGCATTGTCCCACATCCATTTGAAGAGGTGAGCCATTGCTGCAGCTCCCTTGTCAATATGCTTGTCTAGTCAGGAATCCATGGAGAGGTTGCTGGTTTTGGTGGAACCCAGGTAGAAGAAAATCATCCAGTAGTAATTGATTATGATTTTGTGCCTGATTATGGACATCATTCCCCAGAAGCATTGTGGCAAAATTGGGATGGAAATAAACTAGAATGTCATTTGGTGAAATTTCATGGAGTTCCCCAGGGTGGCATCTGCTTACAATAAATGTTTCTTAAATCTGCTAATGACATGGTATGGAAGAGGCAGCTGGTAGAATCTCATCCAGTTCCCAAAGCATATTTCATCAAATTTCAACACTGAACTTTGCGTTCCAATATAACCTTCTATGCAACATCTATTTCCATCATTCCCCGCCTCTCACTGGATCAGTTCTTCCCACCTCTACCCCAGGCTCCTCTCTTTGGCCTATAAATATCCCCAAAGTCAGCCTCTTCCTCCACAAGTCACCTGTTTGCTTGTTCTGAGTCTTCTTCAGCTTTTGATCACTCCACTGCTATGAAGGCTTTCCTCAGTAGCTGCCATTTATTGGTCCTGCTTTTTCCAGGTGAGTAGGACCCTGAAATCCCGGGTTCTGTCTTTTCCTATCTGTGAGGTTATATACAGTGGAATAAGCTAGGAATACTGTGTAAGGCTTATTGAGGAGAAAAGAAGCAAAACCTCATCTTCAAATGGAATAGTTCTTTCAGATTAGGGATCTTCCAGAATTTGGCTTCCTGAGCCCAAAACTGGTGATACAAAATGGGAAACAGGGAGTGGGTAGAATGAAAAGGAAAGGGATCACTGGTAGTGCTTGATATTAGGGTCATCACTAATCATGCTTCCATTAATGATCTGGGTGAGACTTGGCCACCTACCCCTTACTTCCAGTACAGGTTAGCAACTGTGCTGGCCAAGTAGCTGCTTGGCAGAGCTGATGTGCACAATTTCCATTGTGAGGAAGGTGGCCGAGGAAGCCTTTCTTGGTGTACCTTTCTGCCAATTGCCCTCATGCTCTGCTCATCCACCCAACAACTGTTTGTTGGGCTGATGGGAGCACACTTACCAGCTCCAATAATGTTGGCTGTGTGCAGAAATCTCACTGTGCATCTTAATGTCCAACTGATTGGTTCTGGGAAGAAGTGAGAACCACACAGTCAATTATCTGAGCAACAGAGGGGGGGGGGGAGGTTGATTGAGGGAACTTTACATTTTCCTATTACCATGTGTTGTGGTGGGGAAGGGGATACCTTCTCTCGAGTGTGTGAATGCATGAATGAAATTAAAACTATTTGTGTGTGTCTGTCACTGTGTCTGGATATGTTTGTGTGTGAGAGATGGGGGAAGGTTTGTTTCAGTGAACATGATCATTCTGTCTGTGGATCGTGAAAACCAGTAAGATTGTTGTATGACAGGACTTCCAAAATCCCATTCTGCACCTCCTGCCCAACTGACGGGTAGGGATGGGGAAGGAATGAGGAGATGTCAGAGCGCATCCCATATCTGAGGGGGGAAATGGGGGAAGTTTGTGTGCCTATGTGATTATGAATGGGAAGAAGGCTGTGCATCTGTCAGCTTCTCAGGATATTTGTGTGTGAGAGATGGGTGAAATATGTTTGTGTGTGTGTGTGCGTGCGTGCATGCGCAACCCATAGCTGTCAACCTTTCCCTTTTTTGTAGGAAATTCCCTTATTCCAGCCATACCTGGAATAGGGGGAAGGTTTACAGCCTCCACAGAAGGGAAGGCAAAAAAGGGAGGGTTGACTGCTATGGCGCAACCCCAACCCACCATTTCATATGGTTTCTGTGATGATGAAAATTGCTCAAGTCTGGCTTGATGGATTGCATCCAACAAAGGCTGAGATCATGGTCATATTCTAACTGTGATTGTAGGTGCAATTTTGCAAAAGATTTCTGCTTAACCCAATCTTTGGGTGGACAGCAGTTGTCCAGAGTGGCTGGGGAAATTCAGCCAGATGGGCGGGGTACAAATAATAAATTACTAGTATATATTATTATTATGGCCCCTCATGTTCAGCTATGTAGTCACCTGGAACAACCTCCTCCATCTTGGTGCTGGCTGTTTGGAATGTCCCCCGGGCCTGCCATGATGCACTATGGGGGTTCCTGCCAAACCTATGTTTGAAGTTGCCCAGTTGGGTGAGGCCTCAGGGATGGGGCTTTGGAGTGGACCAGACCACCTGCAGCCTTCACTCTGGTCAGCTTCCACTGCTTAAAAGGCACTTGGCCCTTACCCAGGCACCACATTTGGACAGAAATGCAGGTTATGCTTCCCCAATAGTAATAGTGTATGCTTTGGCAGGTGAATGGCTGGGTGATATGGTGTCTCACCCCCATCTTGGAGCAGTGTGTCTGCAGGGTATCCCATTAAAGGGGTCTAGAGGGAGGTTTCTGTCCAAGAGCCAGGCATCTGGCAAATGGGCCATAGTGCGGCGTGGGAAGGACATTTCTGTAGACCTGTGTCTTACAATGGACTCATATATCCCAGGATTGACCCTGCCATGCCTCAATCCCCGACAGGGGTCCTGAGTGGGATACATGTCCAGTGTGTATGCCAAAGCCTACCTGTGCTGAGGGAAGCACAGTTGCTCATCTGTGCTGGAAGTAAGGGGCAGGTGGCCAAGTCTCACCCAGATCAGTAATGGAAGCAATAAAGTTGTGGCCAATTTTAAATCCTTTTCTGTTCTTCATACTATTTACCTGCTCATGAGGGTGGAGGGCACTGCGAGTGGGATCACAATCAGCAGCTCAGTGGGGTAGCAATGAGTGTTTCTTCTTCCTCTCTCCTCACAGCAGTGACAGCTGTGATCTGTCTTCACAAGTCTTTGGTTGAAAACCCAGAATACATACAGGGAGATTGCGAAATTGAAGGTGGCTTTTGCTTTTCTCGTATAACTGACAACCATTTAAGTGAGTATGAAACTTTTCTGTCTAATTCAAACAGTGTGTCGGACCACCGTTTGCTCCCTGGAGTATCTAGGGTTGACATGCAGATGTTCATGTGAAAAAGGCCACAGAATCCTGATCTCCCCCTGTGTTTAGAAATACAACCAGGTTTTTCCCCTGCATTCCATTGCGTCACTAAGTGCTGAAATATCATAGAACTAGCAATGATATGAGGTGAGTGTATATGTGAAGCAAGCCTGAGATTCTGCCCAAAAGAGCCCACTGAGTCTGTTGACATATAAGGGAGACGGAGTGAGCCTTTAAAAATCTGAGCTCCTTCTTGCAGTTTATTCCCCTTACAACAGAAGGGGATCCAGTTCCCTTTCCAGCACTGGGGTTCTAAGATGGGATCTTCTAAGAATCAGCATTGCTGATTCTTTGTGAGTAAACTTGACCAATGAGTGTTGTGTTTTGCCTAGGATTAGCGGTTCGAGGCCCACAGTGCGTGGGTATATTTCTTTATTCTGCTTTGACTTACTGTCTGTTTCCCCACTATCTTTATTCCCGATAAAGTTTCTTAATTTGACTGCTGAAGGTTATATATCTGTCAACCTTGGGGTTTTGGAATCCACATGCACCTAGATGGTTGGCATTCCACCTACTGAGAATTCAGGATTGGAAATGTAAGTGACCTGCACACTTTTCTGAAGCCTGTGAGATGCTCAGAGAGTGTGTAGGATGGTGCAGGGCAAACAGAGTAGTCAGGGAAGCAGCCCATGAGAGGGCCTCCTCAGAGAGAGAACTTTTGCCTCCTTTCTTCCCTCCCACTTAAATTCCCCCCTTCTGTGTCCAGTTCTTCACCTCCTTCCACACATGGTGGTTTAGGGAGGGAGGGAGAGAGAAAAGTAGCTCTTCAGAGAGAGAACATTTGCCTTCCTCCCACCCTTAAACGCCCCCCCCCCGTGTCCAGTTGGCCACCTCTTTCCACACGTGTGACACACAAGACAGGCCAGTTTTGCCTGGAGGAGGTCTAAAATAAAGACAGAAAGTGCACATGTGTTAAGGGGTGGGGGTGGGGAGAGTATATTTAAGTTGAAGAATGACAATGGGAGAGTGGCAGATCACTGCCAGTTTTTGATACTGGTTAGCAGATCAGAGCCTACTTGAAGTTGGGCATGCCTGATTTATTAGATTTCTAAACCACTCTTCATCCAAGGATCACAGGGTGCTTTACAATATAAAAACAGAAAAATGTAACATCTTCTTCTGTCTCTCAAATATATAGTTTGAGGCAGCTTCTTGGCTTTGTATTAAAATTTTATTCATTTTCAATAACAATCTTCCAACTAATGACAAATTAAATCAATCCAAATAACAGTAATAACAATACCACCAATTATATATTCCAATTGTAATTTTTTGGGGAGACTTCCCATGTTCCAGATGTCTAGAGATAATCGTCCTCATTCATGTCTCTGCATTTTCAGCTATTTTTCAAATTCAAAACTTATATTATCCATCCTGATTCTCAGTCTAATCAGTCATTGTTTCCGTGGCTCTCATCTTCTGTAGCAAAGTTTTTGTATTGTTAACACACACGAGGCATTTTTTTATTCATCTTATTTTCTGTTCCAATGATTTTGGTGTTCAGTTCTCTTATCTCTCCTTTGTTCGTCAACTTCTCATTAAAGGCTCATTAAAGGGCTTCATTCCAAAAATAGAGTTTATAAATGGCAAGTCAACAAGTTCTTTCTGATGCCAATTAATGAGCTGATATCCACATATGTCTGTATAAAATGCTGTATTGTGGGGCATTCTTCCCAGCTGTATATTATGTGAGAATTATTTAAACTCCTCCAAGAACAAAAGGACCCACTCCAGCTCCTCCAGGTACTAGAAGAGCTAGCAAGGATCCAGCGCTCTCCATCCTTCTGTTCACAATTTCTGTCCACCATCATGTATAAAAAATAATCGATAGAAGCAGATGTATTTTAGAACGAAGTACACCCCAAGTCCAAAGGAGCTCTTTTCCATATCAATTTCCTTTTTTTGTAACTGTGCAATAATGATCACCATTTTGAGTTTAAATCTTTTATTTTATTTTCCAAAGATACATAGTATTCAATTAGAAATAAAAATACAAAATAATAACCAAACCAAAAAAAAGAATCATACACCCATCAATAAAAAATGATGATGATGATGATGATACTCGTCATCTCCAATACTCGTCATCTCTTTAATCTTTAAATTATTATTAACATTGTGTCTTTTGCTCATCCTTAATATATATATTTTTCTAGTTCTACTTTACAAACTTAGTCTATACATCTTAGAACAGCATTTGTTTATGTAATCCTCAAAGTATTGCCATTCTGACCTTAATTTCTGGTTAGTCTGATGTCTTATAATTGCTGTTAACTTTGCCAACTCTATGAATTTGCTTAATTTGCATACCCAATCTTCCTTTGTGGGGATATTTCCTTTCCAATTCCTTGCTAGTAATAGTCTAGCTGCGGCTGTAGCATATAAGAACAATCTTTTCTTATATTGTGGGATATCCTTCCCTAAAATACCCAGTAGGTACGCTTCTCGTTATTTCTCTATAGAAATTTTAAACATCTTTTTTAACTCTTTGTGGCTACATCCCCATAATTTTTTTTAACTTTTCCGCAGTCCCACCATACATGGATCATAGTCCCCCTCCCCCTCCTCACAATTCCAGCATAGATTAGATTTTAATTTATATATTTTGGCAAATTTGGAGGTTGTCATATACCACCTATAGAACATGTTCATTATGTTCTCTTTTATGAAATAACAGGCAGTAAATTTTATATCTAACTTCAAAAGTCTGTCCCACTTTTCTATCTGTATTACATGGCCGATATCTTGGACCCATTTGACCATTACTTCTTTTATTTCTTCATCTTTTAATTCCCATTCTAGTATCAAATCACAAGTTTTGGATAACAATTTCTTGTTGTTTTCTAATAATTTAAATTAATAATAATTTAATAAGAATTTTGTTTCCATCTTCACTTTGCCAGCTCTAATTCTAATAAGAGTTCTGCATTGAGGGCTATGCATCATACATTCAATTAAAATTTTCAGGAGCCCCGCTACCGCAAAGCGGGGCTCCGGTTGGGGTGCGGGAAGAGCGTCCCGCACCCTGGGCTCCCCGGCTGTGCCCGTTGTGGCTCCGAACCCTTCCCTCGCCCCCCCTGTAAAGGGGGAGTGGGGGTGAAGGGACGACGGAGCCGGGCTATAGGGGACATGCCCCAACCGGGATGTAAATGCGGCGACAAAGCCTTTGATGAGCGTCTAAGTTCTACCTGTCCTTAATGAGCTGATAAGAACCCAGCGGCTGTGAGTATTTGGCTGACTTTTTGAATCCTGGAACGATCTGGGGGAAAGAGGAAAGGCAGCCCGCCTCCCTTCCCTTCGGGAGATGAAAGAAACTAACCAGTTTAAGTGACTGCTGCTACAATAATCGATAGAAAGTATCTGGAATTTGAAAAATGAGACTGTTGAGATTCCCCTTTGGGGATTAATTGGGGAAAAAATATCTCCATTTGAAGTTTTGGTCTTTACACTCCGGCTTCGGAAAAATGGCGACGATTTGAACTGTCGTGGGAAAAAATTGAAACAAAGGAAGGAAGAGATAGGAGTTGAAATTTGATACCCACCCTCCCTCTCAAAATGTTGGACTTTGTGCTTGCACTTGTACTAAACTCTGGTTTAAAAGATGAGGAAATGCTCACTGTTTTGAAGCTGGAACTGCTTGATCGGAAACTACAAGTCTTGTGTGGGGTTTTAAAGAATAAGGATTCAATCTCCACAGAGGAGGCTTTTCAAAAGTTTGATGCAATGGAATCGATCCTTGGCAAAGAGCTGGGAGGGGTGCTTGAAGGATGGTTTGAAGTGGCTGGGCAATTCCGGGAAAAGGAACCGATTTCTGGGGGTGGCAGCCCTGGAACGGGAAAGTTTACAATATCCAGACCCGAGGTGAGAGCTCGGGGGCAAGGGACATGGAATTAAGATTTCTACAAGAAGAAGAAGTATGGTACAAAGATACGGAGGAGCCCAAAAAAGAAGTGAGAGACACCCTGAAGCTCGATGCAAGGTCTGTTGTGAATGCCTCGATCTGTGGACATTCAGAAGAAGAGAATTGGAGATACGGTCCTGGTGAAAGACAGAGAAAGACAATGGACAGAGGGGGAGTGGGTTGAAGTATTAAATGTAGATTCCAAATGGTCTGTCATGGTATCTGAAATCGGAGAGTGAAGTCTGTTAATTATAAGTTTATTTTAAACAAGTAGGGAGATATTGAATTTTAAGTTAAAAGCAGCATGATAAAGGACAGAAGAAATAAGTTCAGTTTTTATGAGAATATTTGGTTAAGATTTTTGTTACAATAGAAAGATTAAGATAATTGTGTTATCTTTAATTAAAGTTAATTTTTTTTATAGAGAAAAGATGTTAAGAAAGTAGTATATTGATTTAAAACCGAAGGTGAAAAGGCGGGGGAAGTCAAAAGTCAAGATTCAGAACTAGAATTTTTTTTTTTTTTATGTAAGGTCTACAACCAAGAAGAAGAATCCTGACACTTATGTGTATTTGTTTTTGTTTTTGTGTTTGTAGGTGCGGGTTTGGGTTTGTGTTATATTATGAAAATGCTAATAAATTCTGTTAAAAAAAAAAAATTCACCTCTTGTGTTTCATTTAAGTAATTAAATTCTTTCTGGATGAGCTTCGCCAAATCGTGATGTAATATAACAGGTACAGAAAGGTAGCTGTTCCTCACCTCCTTAAGCCACGTTTAAAGATGAGAGTATGTTTAAAATCTGAAGCTTAGCATTACGAGTATATAATTTGGGAGTTTTTTCCTTTTATCTCCTCCATCTAGAACATGCCTGTTTTTTATCCCAATCTTATTATTTTAGAAAATAGTAAGTGTAGGAGTGGCTCTGGAGACTGCCAGCCATACCATGCTCTTAGACCCAGCGTCCCTGCTGCTCACACCTTGATGCGAGCCAACAGATCACGGACAATCTGCAGGTCTGTGAGACAGTCCTCCCCCACCTTGGGGAGTCTGCTAGGCTAATTACCCCATATCAACCCTGAATTACTTGCACAGCTGGGGTCCTTTGGTGTGGGAGGCAGCCATTTCCCACAGCAGGAAACCAGAAGTCTTGGCTTGGCCCTCTGAATCAATTAACTGATAATCAGGTAGAGATTGCTGGTAGATCAACCTGTTTTGGGAGCTTACTATTTTTGTGTGTGTCAAAGTGCAAGTAGATAAATAGGTACCACTCCAGCGGGAAGGTAAACAGCATTTCCATGTGCTGCTCTGGTTTGCCAGAAATGGCTTAGTCATGCTGGCCACATGACCCGGAAGCTGTACACCAGCTCCCTCGACCAGTAAAGTGAGATGAGCGCCGCAACCCCAGAGTCGGCCACGACTGGACCTAATGGTCAGGGGTCCCTTTACCTTTTAGAGAAACACCTTTCCTCTTCTCCCATTTATGTGCAAATTTTAATGGAAATATTCTAGAATATTTACATGGTTTTGTTGATTCTTAAAGAAACAACTTGAAGGAATAGACTGCTAAATTCTGTTGCCATTTTTTTCCTTTCTTTTCTTATAGCACCCATTTGGTGCCACAAAGTTATAAAACAGCATAATTTCAATATGAAGAATCTTGATTTGAATTTTTGCAGATGTAGTTATTACTTTCCAACTCTATATCACAGATGTCCCTTCCAGGATGGACTCTGAAGCTGGATGTGCTACAAATTGTCCCAAAACAAATTACAGTTTCACTACCCAGGGAGGTTTTTACTTAATTAGTAGCACCTACTGCTGTCAAGATTTTTTATGCAATATGGACGAATTGGAGAGTAAGTGACTGCATGCTTTTCGAATTATATATCTGTATATTTTTCAAAGCATTAATAGCAAACCTCTTCTTCAATTGCTTTTCAACAAATGACACTGTTCTAGTCAAATATTCATTTTACTAGTTGACATGGGAGATGGTTAGAAACAGCGTCATCACTTGTGTTTCAAAGAGAAAG
This sequence comes from Lacerta bilineata, assembly GCA_900245895.1. NCBI lineage: Eukaryota > Metazoa > Chordata > Lepidosauria > Squamata > Lacertidae > Lacerta > Lacerta bilineata. The sequence continues at coordinate 73,912 of OFHV01004052.1, forward strand.
CAGGTGTCCTGCCTGAAACACTTATTGACCATGACTTTTAGATGCCACCTGGGTGTGTGGAAGAGAACACTCTGTACTGTGATATCCGCAAGTGAGAGGAAGAGAGAGAGAAGAATATATTTCCTCCTTGCTATTCCACTTAGCCCTGGGAGTTGTCTTCCTGGGAAGAACTGGGTAGGAAGTGAGTGGAGCCCTCAGTTGCTGCTCTCTTGTAGTTCTCTCCCAACCAGAGAATTACAAAAGCAGCACTGCTGAAGAAAAGTGTATTGGGGCTGTGATGAGGGTACCCTCAGTGAAGGTTTTAAAATGGCCTCCTGCATGGGTTGGATTGTCTGAGTGTACTGCTTGGTGAAAGGAAGGAGTATCAGGGAAGTGGGGTGGCCACTTCTGCCCATCCTCAGGTGAGAAACTGGAGTGGGAGACAGCAACCTGGGAAGGAACAAATTTGGTAGGTTCAAAGGGACCTCGACGGCTAGGAGTTGGCTCTTTCAATATTATGTATATACATACATATAGTTTTAATTTGTAAACCACTTAGAGACTTGTTGTTGTTGTTCAGTCGTTCAGTCGTGTCCGACTCTTCGTGACCCCATGGACCAGAGCACGCCAGGCACGCAGGCACGCCTATCCTTCACAAGAGACTGTTTAGAGACTTAGAGACTGTTTTATGTATTAAGTGGTATATAAATGTATTGGATATAAAATATAAATATAAAAATAAAATAAAATAAAAAGAACCCCAAGCTTTATTTCCTATTATAGCTATATCTATATCTTTAGGTCACATCACAGTTTACAACATAAGGTAGTAACAAAGCAAACAGCATAATCTTCATGCATAACCTTATATGGCACTTCAGTCTAGTTTTTCAAGGTAATGACCAAATCTGCACCATCCCCTTGATTAATTCCAGAAGCAGAGTGCAGTGGAGAATATGACACCCATCTCTCAGAATTATAGAATTGAGGCCTAGGGTTTTTATGGAGATATATGTGTTGGATTCATGTATTAACTGTAGTTATTGCTTTGGGCAGAGCCAAAGCTTGGTGACTTCAATGGGCGACAGTGTGAGGCCTGTCATGCTTCTGCCTCAGAAGGATGTTCGGACTTGAATACTATCAGGTGTCGTGGTGCTGAGACTCAATGCATTTCATTTGTTATTGTTCACAGTAAGTAAGCACTGCACGCCAATGAATGGGAGAGGAGAAACACAGCCTGCTAGCGGTGGGTGGGCTGCTTTCTCCTCCTGTTTGTGCCTTCATGCCAGAAAATAGATTGCATGTGTGTTGGGAGAAAGGTTTTATTTTTCCTGAAAATATCACAGTATTAAATATCATAGTCACTTTTACTTCATATTCATTTAGATGAGTCTGTATCTTCTGGGGGCAGGGGGGATGAGAAAGGAAGATAAATAATGGGTTTGTTAAATTGCATGCAAAACTGGTTTTTTTTTTTAAAGAGTGTTTTAACTAGCCTTTTTTAAAAAAAGTAAAAGCAGAAATCAAGCTCTGATCTGGAATGCAGTTTCCCATAATAGTCTCTTTCCTATAAGAGACTTTCCTTATTTCCAAATGTTAAACATGTGTATGTTATTCAACCATACAACTTTTAGAAGAAATTTGATGGCAGGTCTATATAGGGAAGTTTTAAATATTTGATGTTTTACTGTCTTTTATATTTTGTTGGACGCTGCCCAAAATGGCTGGGACTACCAGGCAGATGTTCAGGGTAAAAATAATAATAATAAAACAACAACAACAACAACAACAACAACAACAATAATAATAATAATAATAATTAACAGCAGCAGCAGCTACTACAACCATCTCTTGATGTAATTCTGGCATGCTTTCTATACTTGCAGAATGCAGTTAAAAACAGTTAAAATGCTCCTATTCTGTATCTTCTGCACACACAAACACATCCCTTACTACCCAGGCACTCATTTGACCATGCCTCTTTCTCTTTACCAGATGACAGTTCCATTTCTGATGAGATTTACCAAGGCTGTGCCACCCCATCTTTTTGTGACTTGGCCAGGAATTCCCCATATAATGTACACTTTTCAGGCACTATAACCAATTCACGATGCTGTGAGACGCTGCGTTCATCAGAACAGCTCAACTTTGAAGGGTAGTTAGGATATGTCTTCTTCCTTTTGGATTCCACCGTTTGCTGCAGTGGTGGAGGTGGTGGTTGCTTGCCTGGTGGTGGGAGTGCAGAGCAACTGGGATTCACAGCACTCCTGAGTCCTCTCTTTTGCATTTTGTGGAGGTTGAATGGGGTGCAGAGGATAGAAAAGCTAAAGTAGGAATATGGGGTTTGGGGCTCTGGCTCATGATAATATGGCATATGGGTTAAAATTTTCTTTGTTCATAATCACAATAAACTGGTGCGGCAAATAAAAACTGTGTTCTGTGTCAGTATTTCTCAAATTTAGAATATTTTTCACTGGAAACAGTGAAGAACAGTGTCTTTAGAAGTATTTTATAAGTTATTTTATTGATTTAGCAAATGTATATAGCACTCCATATTTCAACGAAATCTCCAAGGGGCTAACAATATCAAAAAGGCATCATAACAAATTCAAACAAATACAATAAAAAAACTTCCCACCAACTTGTCCAGAGGAGAACATTGAATAAAGGTTCAAAAATGCATCTGACTCTGGGCTATTGTAGCTGATTTTCTGGCAATTTGACACACAGCACTAGGCAACCAGGGGATATTATTGCTGTCTGCAAAAACTCCGGAGAGCCATTGAGGGACTCAGGAGAGAGGAACATAAGAGGATCCCTGCTGGATCACATCAAAGACCCCTCTATGCTGCTCCCATATTCCCATATAACCACATGCCTACGAGGAACCCAGAAAAGAAGGCATTTACACAATAGCCCTCTCCCATCTGGGATCTCCAATAACAAATATCAAGACTAGTAGAGTCCAGCCCACTAATGGGGAACAGTACTTCCACTGAAAATGTCAAGCAATTAAAAAAAAAGTGACCCCACCCCCAAAATCTCAAAGCTACAACACTTTCCTGTCTCATGCACATGATATATTTCCATTTCTGTTAGTCTCTTATTCTCAGATCAATCTGCTCCTTGCACCATTAACCCAATCCTTCTCAAAATATAGCTATGGCAAATGAGTCCCTATACTTCTATTCCAAAAAGGGAGATTGATTGATTGGTTGAAATGAGTCCCTTCGGTGTGTTTATAAGGGGGGGAGACCCCGTGACTGCTTGGGCTGCGCAATATTCAGCCCTATTAGGAAGGCCCTAATTCCTGCTATAACAGATAAGGGAGGAGTCATGATTGCTTCAAGAACAGCCCTGTGTGGTACTCTCAGACTATGTCAGAATCATACATTGACTCTCTTGTGGTATGGTCCAATTCCAGAACACATTGTATGCTGGTAGATGATCTCTGGCAGGGTAGGCACAGAGGTGAAAGCTGTTTCCTGGTTCTGCTCGATCTCTCAGTGGCTTTTGATACCATTCACCATGGTAACCTTCTGGATTGTATGGTGGAGTTGGGGGAACTGCTATACAGTGGTTCTGCTCTTTCCTCTAAGGTGGTGCCCAGAAAATGGTGTTGGGAGATGAGTGTTCAGACCCCTTACCGCTCAGGGCTCTGTCCTCCCCGCTATGCCTTTTAACATCTACCTGTATATTAAGTCACTGGGAGAGATCATCAGGGGGTTGGGGCTGGGTCTTCACCAATATGAAGATGATACCCACCTCTACCTTTTCAAAACCAGTGAAAGCAATGAGCATCCTGTGTGAGTGTCTGGAGGCGGATGGAGGATGGATGGTGGTTAACGTTGAATGCTGACAAGATAGAGGTACTGTTTCTGGGGGCCAAGAGATGTGTGTGTGTGTGAGGGACTCCTTGGCTGTCTTGCCAGAGTGGTACATGCTTTGGCTATCTCCTGCTTGGATTATTGCAATGTGCTTTACTTGAAGCTACCTTTGAAGGTGATTTTGAAACCATAACTAATCCAGAATGTGGTTGCCATACTGGTGACTGGGAGTGGCCACTTGGACCATATGACACCAGTCCTAAAGGATCTACAATGGCTCCTGGTATGTTTCTGAGCACAATTCAAAATGTTGGTGCTGACTTTTAAAGCCCTACAGAGCTTTGGCCCTGCATACCTGAAGGAGCATCTTCACCCCCATTGTTCAGGATGCTAAAGTCCAGCTCTGAGGGCCTTCTGGTAGTTCCCCTACTGTGAGGAGTAAAGTTACAGGGTACCAGGCGGAGGGCCTTCTTGGCAGTGGTGGAACACTGTGGAACACTCCTCCTGTTTGTGGCTTCATGCCAGAAAATAGTTTGCATGTGTGTTGAGGGGGCAGGTTTTATTTTTCCTGAAAATATTACAGTGTTAAACTCACTTTTGCTTTGTATTTATATAGATGAGCCTGTATATTTCGGTGGGGGTGGGGTGATGGTTGAGAAAGAGAGAAATACAGGTGAAACTCGAAAAATTAGAATATCATGGAAAAGTCCATTTATGTAAGAAATTGTTTTTTTCCTTTTTTATAAAACTTTATTGGTGTTTCCACATAAAAGTAACAAATAAAAACAACAAATAAGAACATTCAATCAACATATAAAACAATACAATAAACAATACTAATAACAATAAAATAAAGTAAAATAAAAACTGATACATACCTCAACAACACAGAAACACAGGAATCTATTGAAGTTAATTTCTTATTTTGAATCTAATTTGGGGGGACTTTCCCCGTTCTCTCTTCTGCGTTTGATTTCTAATCTACTTTAGTAACTTTGTAACTAATTTAACAATCATTCACCATACTTAATCTTCAAATAAAAGTCTTATACAACTTATATCCTTCAACTTATTATCATCACATAAAATCATATTTCAAATCTTAACTTTTTATAACCTTTTTTCACTTAACTTAGTAAAACTATTGCTGTTATTACTTCTAATTCCTACCTTAATAATATTATACTCAAAACATTATCATAAAAAACCTAAATATTTCTTCCCTTCTCCAAATCGCATGTTTCCCTCTGATGTAGGAGTACCTTAGTTAGCCGTCCTGATAACTCATAAGTTCCCTTACCCCACCCCCCTCCTCACCATCCTCCCTCTTCCCATCTTAATCTCCCACCAGTCTTCCCCCCCAGCATATTCCCAGTCCTTGTTCTTTCAAAATGTCACATTTTCCTTGTTATAGAGTAGCACCTTTTCCTTGGTATCTAAAGACCAAAACATTGTCTCCAAGTATCTTTGCTGAACTCTTCCAAACACTTTGTACTTCATCTCCAAATAATTCTAGTCCATTCTTCCGAATCCAATTTTATATCCCAGAGTTGATAGTCCTGCATTTCTGGGCTCTCACCCCAGAAAGCCGTTATAAAGTCAATGTCCTCAGCCTCAGACCTCTCAGTCCATGAGACCTTTCTTCTTGTTGTTGAACCTGTATCTTCTCTGCTTCAAGTGGTACATCTCTGGAAAATAGTTCAGTCTAATTGTATCTCTGAATGTATCTTCAATTTCTCTAGTTGTTACTTTAAGTTCCTCAGCAAAGTTCTTAAAGGCACTTCGAACCCCTGAAAACGTTTCAATGACACTCTGTTGCAAAAGTTCCAATTGCAGTAAGATTCTTTCCTGGCTTGATGCCATTACTGGGTCTGGAGGGGCCGTGGGAACCAAACAAAAGAGGCAGGGGCAGGCAGAGAGCAACACAGTCTCAGTACATTTCCATCCTCAGTGATCAAATTTCAGCTGCCATTTTCCCCCTTCCGTCGGAGGGTAAACTTTCTTTCAGTATAATTCTCTCTTAATCGGAAGAAATAATTTAGATATCTCAGTCTCGTCCCAGAAAGGGATTTCTTAAGCAGTCAGCATCAGAATCAATGTAAAACTTCAAAGCAATCCAATTAGCAACAGCCAAATCCGGTGTTACTTTGATCTTGCCGCAAAGGAGAGAAATGGACTTCCTCTTTTTAAGTCTCTCTCCGTAAGCCAATTAGTCCAATTTAAATTCAAATTGCAATCTTTACTTACAGTTCCTTCTTTTTTCAGCCGAATTTCAGAAGAACGGAGCGCTCATCGTGGGTGGGTGGCTGCCGCTTGGTTCCCCCGGTTGGGGACAGCTTCCCCAGCCCCGCACCGGAGCCTGTTCACTCAAGTCTCCCTTTTACAAGGGAAGCTCGAGAACAGGACGGTGCAAAGGGGCCCGCAGGAAAGCCCCAACCACGGGACGCCCCTCCCGTGGGCTACCGGAGCCCGCAGTGCAGTTGCGGCGCTCCAACCCCTGGGGGAACCGGAGCCATCTCGGAGCCAAGACGGCTCCCAACCACCCGCAATGGCGCTCACGCCGGAAGTCTATGTAAGCAATTGTTTTCATTAGCTACCAAGCAGTGATAACCAAGCGGTGGTGAACGTGCTGGCCAGGCAGTTTTCTCGCTCTAAAAGAGTCTCCTCCCTGTTGCGCACATTTGTGTTGCGATGCCTGAAGTTTAATATTGTGTTTTCTGCCCATTTTATTCCTGGCGCCAGTATCGAAATTGCTGATGCTTTGTCACGTTTTCAGATAGAGTGCTTCAGAATTTTAGCTCCAGCATCCCGGCAACTTCTGGAATATTTCCCTCAGCACCTCTGGAGCTGTTCTGCCAAATGCAGCGGATCTTTTCAAGGATATCAGAGCAAATAAACAAAGCAGGTGGAAGATGAACCAAAGTACCTTTATTAAAGAAAACAAAGCATACATACCTAAATCAACATGTCCCCAATCCGCTCCCAGGAGCCCCTCAAATGGGTAGCAAGGACACACAAACAGACTCAGAACCCTCACCCTGGGTCTGTGACAAGGCTCTCTCTCCCATCCCAAATGCCTGCCTTTTATAGAGAGCTTGATCTTAATTAGCAACATCTGTGGTCAAACATCCAAGCTCTCTTTCCTAAAAGAAACATCCACACAGAAGCTAAGTTTGGGGGTGCAGCTCGGATATGGGAAAAACTCCAAGACATTCCATCCTATCTCCTCGTAACGATATCTTCTGGGTTGTTTCCCATACAGGAGCCTTGACAGTAAATTGTATTGCAGGGAGTAAATGCATCCATATCTTCATCCACCCTCTGGTCTTACAAAAAGGCCTGGACTGACTTTTTGGCCTTCAGGGCCCTGTGTCCTTGGGTACAGGAGGCCCTTTGCCCAAATATGCAGGAGGTGTTGCAATATTTAGCACATCTACGCTTCTTGGGCTGGGCCGTGAAGTCTATTTGAATCCAATTGTCAGCCATTTCCTTCTTTTGTAAGTCCCTTTATTCAAGGGACTTCTCTAAATTTGTACTGCGAAAAGCATTGGAAGGCTGGGCTGGACTGCAACCTCTGAAAGCCCCAGCCAGAAAACCAATTACTTTTGATATGCTTTGCATTATGAGCAGTAAATTGAGGCACCTATGAGGTGAGACTCTTTTCGGCAGCACTTTCTATAACTTTCTTTGGTGCACTGCGTGTGGATGAGGTGGTGCTTGAGGCACCACAGGGTGGAGGTTCCAGGGGTTTACTCCTGCAGGACATCCAATTGGCTAATTCTGAGCTGTTGCTCACCACACGCAATGCAAAAATGGATCAGTTGGGCAGAGGTGCCTTGATGAGGCTACCGGCCACTGGTGAACCTGGCCCTTGTCCAGTTAAGGATGTCCGGAAATATTTATCCCTTTGCCCTCCTGGGGATGGCCCGCTCCTCATCCACGAGGACGGCATGCCTTTGAAGAGGCATCAGTTTGCTGCAGTACTGTAATGCGTATGGCAGTAGCAGTATACGGCCAGCAGGCCACTGAATACGCACCTCATTCATTCCTCATTGGGGCAGCTACTACAGCTGTGCATTTGGGCCTGTTGGTAGACAGGATCAAGGACCAGGGCCGTTGGAAATCCGAAGCCTACAAAGGGTACGTTCGGAATTGGCGCTGAGGTGCAATCAGTAATTGTGTTTTGTTCATTTGTAGGTCCACCTCCCTTGCACATCTGGATAGTCAGGCACAGCATTGTCCACTGGGCCAGCAGAAGGGCAGCGGAGTCTGGAATCAGGCAGCCGTGTGGCTATCCTGGATGTCCAGACAAGGAATGCGTAGGGGGGAGCTTATCCCAATGATTCAGAGCAGGCTGTCTATTGCGAACATGCCTGCTGTGATGGTGCTCCAGCTGGGCAAGAATGACCTGCCGGAAGCTTCTGGCCTGAGCCTGTGGACCCGCATGCAGGAGGACTTGGAAGAGTTGGCGGCAACTATTCCTGGACTCAAAATATTTTGGTCGCAACTCTTGCAGAGGCATGCATGGAGAGGGAGTCATAACCCAGCTGCCACCGAGAGGGCCAGGAGGCCTGTGCAGAGCATAGTGGCCAGAAAGGTTTTGTCCATGGGGGGAGCACTCATATGCCACCCTCTCATCACCTATCGCAATGCATCCATTTACAGACCTTATGGTGTTCACCTGTATGTATTTGGGAATGATTTATCCCCCTATATCTTCTTGCAAGGAAGCTGGTACAATGTGGGTTGGATGAAGTAGATGTTAGGCAGATTTGTAGCTGCTTGACTGACTGAAACCAAAGAGTACTCACAAATGCTTCCTTGTCATCACATAAAAGGTGACTAGAAGGGTGTCCAGGGTTCTGTCCTGGGCTCATTGTTTGTTTGTTTTTAAATATATTTTTATTAAAGATTTCCTGGTTTACAAAAGTATGTGCAGTGTCTCTTTTTCTATTTTTAGAAAAAGATTTTTGGATTTTTAATAGATCACTTTCATTTGTTGAGACATCAGTGTTACATTAGAGAAAAAAGGGAGAAAGAGGTGGGGTGGGGAATGGTGGGTGGGGTGGGGTCAGGTGGCAATGCTTCTATTCTGCTTAGTGCATGTGTGAGGTCTTGTGTCACTGTCACTTGTGTGGGTTATTTTTACTATTCACTTGTATTTCTTTGGTGGTGATGTTAACATGGAAGATCAGGAATATGAAGATGAGCACCAAAGTCAGTCCTCCGGGAATATGCAGGTAACCTTGGAAGAGACAGCAGATGGAAGAATCCCAACCAAGCATATGAAGAGGTGTGTAGTGGTGATAGGGGATTCCCTACTGAGGGGTACAGAAGCAGTCATCTGTGGGCCTGACAAGATGTCTCGAGAGGTGTGCTGTCTCCCCGGGGCCAAGATCAAAGATGTAACAGAACGGCTGCAAGGAATCATAAAACCCACTGACAAATACCCCTTCCTTTTGGTCCATGTGGGAACCAATGACACTGCAAGCCATAGCCTCCAGAAGATCAAAAGTGATTATGAGGCTCTGGGCAGGAAGTTGAAGCAATTAAATGCACAAATTGTCATCTCATCTGTCCTCCCAGTTGAACGACATGGCCCAGGGAGAGGGGGGAAAATAGGGGAAGTGAACAACTGGCTTCGCAAATGGTGCAAACAGGAACGGTTTGGATTCTTAGATCACGGTCTGCAGTTTCTTGAAGATGGACTTCTGGCAAGTGATGGGCTGCACCTCACAAGGGTTGGAAGGAATGTTTTTGCCATGAAACTCAAAAACCTCATCAGGAGGGCTTTAAACTGACTTATGTGGGGGAGGGAGACAGTGGTCCTGAAGGTAGGAGTCTATCAAGTACTGAAGATGATCATCCAAATGTCAAGGACCAAATGGAGCAAACAGCACGCAGACCTAGTGGTGGGAGGAAAATATCCTTAAATAAGAGCCATGGGGGAATGATCAATGGTCTTCAATGTCTGTATACTAATGCACAGAGCATGGGAAATAAACAAGATGAACTTGAGCTCTTGGTACACCAAACTAAATATGACATAATAGGCATCACTGAAACCTGGTGGGATGAGTCTCATGATTGGAATGTAGTAATAGAGGGATACAATCTATTTCAGAGAAATAGACCAAACAGGAAAGGAGGAGGAGTAGCGTTATATGTCAGGGATGTGTATACCTGTGAAGAGATCCAGGATTTGAAACTCCAAAGCCAAGTTGAGAGTATCTGGGTCAAAATTAAGGGAGAGAAAAATAACAGTGATCTCATTGTGGGAGTTTACTATAGACCCCCAAGCCAAACTGAGGACACAGATGATGCCTTCCTGGAACTGATGGCCAAGCATTCAAAAGGAAGTGAGATAGTAGTAATGGGGGATTTCAACTACCCTGATATTTGTTGGATGTCAAACTCAGCCAAGAGCATAAGGTCGAACAGATTCCTCACTGGCCTTGCAGACAATTTCATTGTCCAGAAAGTGGGAGAAGCAACAAGAGGATCAGCCATTTTAGATCTGGTCCTAACCAATAGTGATGACCTGGTTAGTGGGGTAGAAGTGGCAGGATCATTAGGTGGGAGTGACCATGCTCTACTGGAGTTTATTATACAGCGGAAAGGAGCAACCAAGCATACTAAGACTCAAATTCTAGACTTTAAGAAAGCCGACTTCAGAAAACTTAGGGAAATGCTGGGTGAAATCCCATGGACAGAAATACTAAAAGGGAAGGGAGTTCATGATGGTTGGGAGCTTGTTAAAAGGGAGATATTAAAAGCACAACTTCAGGCAATACCAGTGAGACGGAAATATGGAACGGTGCCTAAAGAAGCCAGGGTGGCTATCTAAAGAACTTTTAATTGAGTTAAGATTTAAAAGGGATATGTACAAAAAATGGAAAAAGGGGGAAATCACCAGAGAGGAATTCAAACAAATAGCCAGCACGTGTAGAGACAAAGTCAGAAAAGCTAAAGCACAGAATGAACTCAGGCTTGCTAGAGAGGTTAAAAGCAATAAAAAGGGCTTTTATGGGTACGTCCGTAGCAAAAGGAAGAACAATGAAACAGTGATGGTGAAATGCAAACAGGGGGCAGAGAAAGGGCAGAACTCCTCAATGCCTTCTTTGCCTCAGTCTTCTCCAAGAAAGAAAACAATGCCCGACCTGAAGAACATGGAGCAGATGATTCAGCAGGGGAAACACAGCCCAGAATAAGTAAGGAGGTAGTACAGGAATACTTGGCTAATTTAGATGTATTCGAAGTCCCCAGGGGCAGATGAACTATATCGATGAGTATTACGAACTGGCAGAGGTGATTTCAGAACCCCCACTGGCAGTAATCTTTGAGAATTCCTGGAGAACAGGCGAAGTGCCAGCAGACTGGAGGAGGGCAAATGTTGTCCCTATTTTCAAAAAGGGGAAAAGAGAGGACCCAAACAATTACCGCCCAGTCAGCCTGACATCAATACCAGGAAAGATTCTAGAGCAGATCATTAAGCAAACGGTCTGTGAGCACCTAGAAAGGAACGCTGTGATCACTAAAAGTCAGCATGGGTTTCTGAAAAATAAGTCATGTCAGACTAACCTGATCTCATTTTTTGACAGAATTACAAGCCTGGTAGATGAAGGGAATGCTGTGGATATAGCCTATCTTGATTTCAGCAAGGCCTTTGACAAGGTGCCCCATGATATTCTTGTAAAGAAGCTGGTAAAATGTGGGCTAGACAATGCTACCATTCAGTGGATTTGTAACTGGCTGACTGACCGAACCCAAAGGGTGCTCATCAATGGCTCCTCTTCATCCTGGAGAGAAGTGACTAGTGGGGTGCCACAGGGTTCTGTCTTGGGCCCAGTCTTATTCAACATCTTCATCAATGACTTGGATGATGGGCTTGAGGGCATCCTGATCAAGTTTGCAGATGACACCAAATTGGGAGGGGTGGCTAATACCCCAGAGGACAGGATCACACTTCAAAATGACCTTAACAGATTAGAGAACTGGGCCAAAGCAAACAAGATGAATTTTAACAGGGAGAAATGTAAAGTACTACACTTGGGCAAAAAAAATGAAAGGCACAAATACAGGATGGGTGACACCTGGCTTGAGAGCAGTACATGTGAAAAGGATCTAGGAGTCTTGGTAGACCACAAACTTGACATGAGTCAACAGTGTGATGCAGCAGCTAAAAAAGCCAATGCAATTCTGGGCTGCATCAATAGGAGTATAGCGTCTAGATCAAGGGAGGTAATAGTACCACTATATTCTGCTCTGGTCAGACCTCACCTGGAATACTGTGTCCAGTTCTGGGCACCACAGTTCAAGAAGGATACTGACAAGCTGGAACGTGTCCAGAAGAGGGCAACCAAAATGGTCAAAGGCCTGGAAACGATGCCTTATGAGGAACGGCTTAGGGAGCTGGGTATGTTTAGCCTGGAGAAGAGAAGGTTAAGGGGTGATATGATAGCCATGTTCAAATATATAAAAGGATGTCATATAGAGGAGGGTGAAAGGTTGTTTTCTGCTGCTCCAGAGAAGCGGACACGGGGCAATGGATTCAAACTACAAGAAAGAAGATTCCACCTAAACATTAGGAAGAACTTCCTGACAGTGAGAGCTGTTCGGCAGTGGAATTTGCTACCAAGGAGTGTGGTGGAGTCTCCTTCTTTGGAGGTCTTTAAGCGGAGGCTTGACAGCCATCTGTCAGGAATGCTTTGATGGTGTTTCCTGCTTGGCAGGGGGTTGGACTGGATGGCCCTTGTGGTCTCTTCCAACTCTATGATTCTATGATTCTATGATTCAAAGTCTTTATAAACAACTTGTATGCAGGAATTGAAGAAATGGGAAATTCTTCATGTGCGCCCATGAGAGGTCCAGAGGGCTGCAGCATGAGAAAAGGAGCTTATTCTTTATTTGACAAATACAGACACAGAACACAGTTTTTATTTGCCACACCAATTTATTGTGATCATGATCAGCAGAAGTTTTAACCATATGCTATAATATAATGAGGAAGAGTCCCCAAGCCCCACTTTTCTCCTTTAGTTTATCTATCCCTGCATCCCATTCACCCTACACTAAATGCTAAATAGGAAACCCTGCAGTCCCGTGAGCCTCACTTTCTCTGCACTCCCAACACCAGGCAAGCAACTTCCTCCTTCACTGCGGCTGCAAATCATGGATGTCAAAGAGGAAGACTTTGCTATCTTCTAATTACTCATCAAGGTTGGGCTACTTTGATGGTGCTGGGGTATCATAGCATCGTGCTTGCTTGATCTTGCCCACAAACACATCATCTGTTGATGTCATTACCAGCGTACAAAAATCCTGTGTTGCACAGCCTTTGTAAGCCTTATCAGAATGTTCACGGCCATCTAATAAAGAGAAAAAAGCATAGTCATAAAAGTCCTTGGGTAGTACCAGAGTCACAGGGTGCAGAAGACAGAGAATGGGAACATTTTAATCAATATAAACTATATTGTGCATATAGAAACATGTTAAAATCACCATCCTAATATCACACTGATGTTTAAAATCCCGAAAAAGAAAAGTAAACCTTGTTCTTTTGTAGCAGGGGCCCAACACACATAGATGTGGAATTCAAAATCCAAGGCTGCTTTACCTTTTTCTTTAAGGCTCATTAAAATGCTCTCTCTCTCTATAGATATAGATATAGATATAGATATATACACACACACATGTAATTTCACAAACAGATTTTTTGTCTCTTTCAAAGACAGAAGCACACAGTCTCATCCAAATAGGTAAGTAAGGTAAAGGACCCCTGGACTGTTGAGTCCAGTCAAAGGTGACTATCTCTTTGCTGGCAGGGTTTTTTGGCAGCAACCCAGTCTCCCACTGCTAGGCGAGCCCAGAGCATGGATCCCTGTGACGGGCCCCTTATGACCGTCAGGGATACCCAGCAGCATCTGAAGCTGGAAACCAAAGAGGGCAAAACAAAAACAAAAACAAAAACAGACTTCTTCCCTCCCTTTCCATCAGATAACATCTGAAAAAGGATAGCAGGGAAGAGCTCAATAAAAAGAAAGCTTCTCTCCCCTTTCCAGCCCTCGCTGGAGCCAGGAGCCTGGAGCCCAGAGCCTCCCTGACAGTCCTGCTGTGACTGCTAGGGCCCCCAAAGCCCAGCGCCCCAATGCAAAACACACAGCTGTGCCAAGGCAGAGAGAGAGAAAGAACCCTCAGCCCCATTGCCCTCCCAGTGTGGCACCCACAACTGGCTAAGGCACAAAGCAGTGTACTGCACAATACACACACACAAAGAGAGTTTTGCACACAGAGAACTGTAAGATTGTTACACAGCAACAAAGAGTCCAATACCACACATTAGAAAACCAAAGTAGCCCATCGACCCTCACAATCCCCCCCTTGGTTCTCTATTTGGTCCACTTGTAGCACCCTACTGCCCCTAGTGACCTTTTCAGGATTGATCAGACTTTGCTTCCTCTCAAAAGAGGAGGGTTTTACCCTTATATACCGTAAACACCAATAATTTCACACCTCTCTCCCTAGATTGTTTGCTGCTGGGTCTCCTCCTCCTCTTTATAGTTAGTTGAAGTGCAGGTTGGGTCCCATTTTTGTTTTCCACTGCTGCTCCGATGCCCCAGGAATTTCCGACTGAAGTAGTAGAAAAGAAAAGAAAAAAAGTCCCCAAATTGTCCTGGTTCAAGCCCTGGTACATCCAAGTCACAGCACCAAATGTTGTAAGCGAGAAAATGGCTTATCTCCTGAGTTTATGCCAATGAAACTCAGAAACGAGAGGAGTTTGGAGTCCAACGTTATTTATTGCAACACAATAGGTTACAGTTGGATTGTTCCTTAAAACTGCAACCATGCCCGGTGGTCCAGGCAGTGATATTTAAAAACTTCAAACAAAGCATTTCAATTTCCACCAATCATATACATCATTACCTCATTTTATGTTTAAGACACATATGCAGTATGCACTGACCATTTCTGCTGATTAAGTTCTGGACTTCCACCATGTTCTGTTACATTGTGTTAGTGTGCATGTTGGGAACCTGTGTTACGTGTAGCCATTTGCACCATGTAGCAACTTAGGTTCTAGCTTTGAGTGGTATCTTTTTAATTCACATATTAGCTGTATTTCTGCCCCTATGGTGGGGCGGCAACTTGCAAAATCATCAGTTTCATAAAGTAACAGGCTACCACAACTAATCTATTAGAAGCACACTCAAGGATTTACAAGGATACACATCATCACATTTATTGTGGCCTTTTGGGTCACCACAACAAAGGAACTGTCATTTGTCCACAGCTTGACTAAATAGCTATGGTTGCAACAGGACACCATGACGGAAGCCAGACCACACAAAAAAGCCATTTACCTTCCCACTGCAGCTCAACAACTCTGAGCAATTCCTCCCCCTCTTTTTGTTGCAGTCTAAAAAAATAGGGGTCATCTTATACATGGGGGCATGTTATGCATGGAAAAATACAGTATTTATCTACTTGCACTGGCATGCTTTCAAACTGTTAGGTTGACAGGAGCTGGGACAGAGCTCAGCCCCTTGCACGGATGCAAACCACCGACCTTCCAATCAGAAAGCCCAAGAGACTCAATGGTTTAGACCACTGTGCCACCTGCTCACATTATATACAAAGCTAACGCTATTGGAACGTTATATTTCTTGGGGGGGGGAACTCCCCTTCCTGTACACCTACCCACCCTAGCATGCTGTGTCCACCTCCCTCAGTGGTTAACTCAGTGGTTAACCACACTACTTACACTCATCTATCAGAAGCTCCATGCACTGGTTCTCTTCACCTCGACACCTGACGGTCTCTGAGTCCTGACAATCTTCAAAGCTGGAAGAAAAGCAGCCTGGGCATTCCAGACCATTGTAGGGCGGATCCATCACTGCCAAAAGCAACCATTAAAATCAACACATTAATCCAGACCAGATGCCTTTATTTTAATTCCTAGGCTTCAGTTGTCTAATTCTGAGATGTTTGCAGTGTTTCCAATGCATTCTGCTTCTAGAATCATTCGTGCATGAAATGCAGTTGAAGTGTCTGGCAACCAGCTTATGAAGAAAAGGGAGTTGCAGTCCTGAGATAGACTGGAGAGACTGTACCCACACTAAGGGTGAATTTCACTATTGAGGGGAGAGCTGGATTTACTGCAGATGGTGACAAAGAAACATCTTGGCATCAACATCTTGGCAAGATTCTTGCCAGCAGCCAGATTGCTGGACCTCACCTGCCTTGATGGTGTGTTTGAGGATGGGGAGAGATAAATTGAGCAGGTGGCAGGCTGTCCAGTTAGCACTTAAAGGCAGGGGCGTAGCAAGGTAAATTGGTACCCGGGGGCAAAAAAAATTCCCCCCCCCCAAGGCATGGGAAGGTCAGGTGGTACCCAGTGCAGAAAATTTCTTGTCAACCCCCCATTGATTCCCCCCCCCGCAAAAATGGTTTTACGTTATTTCATATTTTCTTACAAAGGAATAATAACAAGTAATAATAATAACTTTTATTTATATCCCACCTCTCCCCGGCCAAAGTTGGGCTCAGGGTGGCTAACATCAGATACATAACATTGGTATAAAATCAAACAATAATTAAATTACCTCCTAAAAACATCTCAAAATCAAATTAAAGTCTAATTAGATGGCTTTCCACAGGGTTAGGGTTGGGAACAGTAAGTGTTCTCTGAACTGAAATTTCAGCCTTCATGACATAGGAAAACAGCCAAGTGAACAGCTATTTTGGTGGAGGAGGGTCAAGATATTAACCGATATGCATGAAATTTCATATATAGCTATATAATCCCTAGTATAGTAAGATAAGACCGTTTCGGAGCAGGCATTTTTTTTAAAAAAAGTTTTTTTATGAACCGCCCTAGTAGGGCAGTAATTGTTCCTTGATAATTTGTCACCCCCTCCTTTATGGAACATGGGGGGGATCGCCCCCAGTGCCCCCCCCTTGATACGCCCCTGGGTTTTGCAACAGAAAGCCTGGTTCAGCTGGCTGATGTAAGCCCTGGCCAACTGAAGCTCCTGGGGAATCCATCAGCCAAAATCTTGATTGCCTTAAAGTGGTACTCACCCAGTGTACCTGCTGGAGAAGATTGGATTCATAATGTACTTGCTGAAGAAACATGGTTTCAGAATTTTGTTTAAAATTACCAGCCTGCTCATTTGGCTGAGTAAGGGAAGTCAAATGAGTAAGGGAAGTCAAAAGAAAGAAAGAATTGAGAGAATATAGAGCTCTTTTGTAATCTGTACAGGGGTGAATAACCTGTGTCCTGGGAGCCAAATGCAAATGTCCTGGGGGCCAAATGTAAGCTTTCAGAGGCATTCCCCACACTCACACTCTCTGTTCAGCTCAGACCGAAATATATAGAGCTGAAGCTCTGGGACGCCTGGAGTTTGGAGGATGTGTGGAAAAGCTGCTGCTGCTGCTCCAATACCATGTGCTTCACCTGCTAGGAAGGGAGGCTGAGAAGCCTAAACAAACCCCCACTGCACCTGCACTCTCCTTGGCGCTTCATCTGCCCTCATTAAAGTTTATTTTGGGTTCCAGGGAGGGTCTCCTCCCAAGCGACAAGTACTCTCCTGCTTTCTCCCACCATATCCTGCCATTCTATTTATTTATTTATTTATTTATTTTCTGGCACTGCGAGTATATGCTCTCACGCTTGTCAATCATGCATGGGGGGGGGGGAAGAGACACTTGTATAAAATGTCACAATTATTCTCCCCCTGCCCCCTTCTCCTTTTGCTATTGTGTCCACTGTCTACTATTAGCCTACTACCACTGCTGCCGTGACTTCTTCTACTACTAAATTATTAGTATATGATATTTTTGTCTTGTTCTCCTCTCTCCCTTTCTGCAGATAAAAAAATCCATTACTTTATAAATTTATAATTTATAAATCACCAATCCAAATTGCTATTCCAATTTGGATTTTGTTTTATTTTTTACTTACCTGTAGGATTGCAGTAAGATAATCCTGGGGAAAACCTCTTTCCCAAACAAGGATCTGTTGATTTGGGTAATCATGTAGAAAGAAACAGACTGATGGGGAAGCGAATTTGGAGAGACAAGTAATCATAATGTAGGTCTTGAAACTTGACAGTGGTTAACCTTGGCACCTCAAATTTCAGTGGAACCCTGTGCACCAAAATCTGCCCCCCAATCTCTCACCTTTTGTTGAATGTCATAGTTGCAGCATCTGCTTCAGTGCCCCAGAATATCCACACCTGATGCAACTACCCCGGTCGCGCTCCCCTAGATTCACTTTGCACTGAATGTATCACAACCTAGTTTCCTTCTTAAAAGCACCTTGATATTTTGTCACCCCCTCCATTATGGAACTCGGGGCGTCCCCCCCCCGCCCCTAGCTATGCCCCTGCTTAAAGGGGTGACACCACTTTGACAACAAAACCACCACACACAAACACACTTTGGCTTTTTCTGTTTGGGGCACCATTAGGGGCAGCATCCCCTGAAAGTGTTCAATAGGTGGTCAAAGGAGTGGGAAGTTGAGATTTCCAAGGTTGTAAGGCTAGGTGAGAAAAGGAAAGGTCCCAGAAGAGAACTGAGGATGGTCTGTCATTGGGGGAGAGAGATTAAGAGCTACTTTTGCACACAGAGAAATATAGTTTGTTTTCTCATTTTATATTTATCTGTTGTGAACTTCCCTGGGATGGAGCAATATACAAATTTGATAAACAAGGAGCAAATAATATGCACTTTCTTAACTGTTTTGGGACTTCATGTATGAATACCCCCCCTTATTCTCTCTCTCTCTCTTTCTCTCTCTCTTCTTTCATACTGTTGATAAATACGTGTTATGTTTAATAGTTGCAACAGAGTTGAATGGATAATTATTTTTCTTTTGCGATTTGGACGAGTTGTGGAGATGATTACTGGGCAGTCAATGTGAAGAAGTTGAAATGGCTATTCTTTGTGTGTTACATATTATGCACTATATTCCATGATGTATTATTACACATGACTTAATACTATATTTATGAATATAACATTATGTAGGTATATTATGTTGTTTACTTTGTTACTATGTTGTAAAGTGTCCTGTGACCTATTGATGAGGGGCAGTATATAATTTTTTCAAATAAATAAATTTTGTTTTCATGTTGTATTTATTCTATTTATATAACACTCAATACATAAAACAGTCCCTAAGTGATTTACAAATTAACACTGTGTGTGTGTGTGTGTGTGTGTGGACAGTTAAGTCCAGTGGAATTCGCTCAAAAACACTGTTTGCTTTTCCATCCCAGCAGTACCTATTTATCTACTTTTGCTGGTTTGCTTTATCACTGCTAGGTTAGCTACAGCTGGGATAAAGCAACGGGAGCTCATCCAATCATGGGGATTTGAACTGTCGACCTTACAGTCAAGCAGGCCCAAGAGGCTCAGTAGTTTAGACCATAGTACCACCCATGTCCACAGAGCGACACATTTTGAAACACAGTCAGAAAGAATACCAGCGAAAGTGTCCAGGGCAGCTGGTATGCTGGCTGAAAACCTATCTGCCAGAGGGGTGGTTAGCTCCCACTTGCACTATTGCAACACACTACACTGGTACCTTGGTTTGCAACCGCTTTGGATTACAACCGTTTTGGATTACAACCACGTCAAATCTGGATGTGTGTGTCCCCCTGTATTTAATTACAACCCATTTTTTATTACAACCAATTTTTGGGGGACGGCCCCATTGGTGAAAGCGCGACTTGGATTGCAACCTGTTTTGGTTTGCAACTGGACCTCCGGAACGGATTATGGTTGTAAACCAAGGTACCACTGTATGTGGGCCTGCCAAGTTGGTGAGTGGGAGCAGCAGCTGGAACCATACAACACTGGTCCTAAAGGATCTACAGTGGCTCCCAGTTCATTTCTGGGCACAATTCAAAGTGTTGGTACTGACCTTTAAAGCCCTAAACAGCCACAACCCAGTATACTTGAAGGAGTGTCTCCACCCCCATCATTCAGCCCAGACACTGAGGTTCAGTTATGAGGGCTTTCTGGTGGCTCCTTCACTGTCAGAAGTGAGGTTGCAGGGAACCAGGCAGAGGGGCCTTCTTGGTAGTGGTGCCCACCCTGTGGAATGCTCTATCAGATGTCAAGGAGATAAGTAACTATACAATTTTTAGAAGACATCTGAAGGCAGCTCTGTATTGGGAAGTTTTCAACGTTTCATGCTTTATTCTGTTTTTGTATAAGCTGGAAGCCTCCAAGTTTGGCTGGGACAACCCAGTCAGATGGGTGGGGTAGAACTATTATTATTATTATTATTATTATTATTATTATTATTACTGCTACTGCTACTACATTAAACTCATCATTGATTGAAATAGCCATTCTAATTACCACCCACAACTCACAGAAATCTACAGTTCCCAAAGCCAGTACTAAATATAGGCTCTCTGAAGCGTGACCACGCTGGACAAACACGGATCACCCAGAGGATTAAAGTGCAGCTGCACACATCCCCTACCTGGTTCTCCTCCTTCCTGCCAAAGAGTGCACTCAGACAATTCAACCAACACAAGAGGAACCCCTCCTCAAAAAACCCTTGGCAGAGGGCACCCTCAACCCAATCCCCCAGCCATGCTGCTTTGTAGTTTTCTGGATGGCCATTAGTACCAACAGATGGTTCCCTTCACTTCCTCCTCATATCTGCTCAACAGGATAACACTCAGGGTCAGCACGGCTATCAGGGAACAAGGAGGACATGTGTTCTCTCTCTCTCTCTCTCTTTCCCCAATATATCCTGGGTGTTTTCTCCACATTCTCAGGGGTCATCTGAAGCTCTCGATCAATCAGTGGTTAACATAGGCTACCTGTTTTCTCTTTGAGAAACAGGTGGTGAGGGTGATTCTAACCCTCTCCCATGCAAACTAGGAGAAAGAATCTTGGTCTAGAACAGTATCATTAGTCTATTCTATGGGTACCCAAGGATGAAACCTGAAACTGACATGACGTTCATTCTCAGGGGTATGTAGATTCAAAAGCATGCAGATATTTACCAGGTGCGGTTTGGTTATTGCATTTATCACCCTGACAGCAGTAGGTTCTACTGCGGAAAAATTTGCCTTTTACTGCAGTAAAGCTGTAATCCTTTGGGGTACAATTTTTTGTGCACCCCCGCCCTTGTCCTCCTTTTGTTTTATTACCTGTGTGAGAGACAAAGAAAGAAATAGGTACAATTCAAAACCATTTTTTTTTCAAACCAAGCCCTTAATGATTGAAATTTATATGATGCTTCCTAATATACATATTGATGCAACAGAGAAGTCAGATAAATTTTGCTGAGTGACAACGTCTTTACCCAAAAGAAAAGGGCCCAACCTGCTGATAACATAATAGGCGATGGAAGGAGGGAGCTGTAGCCGAAGATAGGAAAAGAGGTGGTAAGGGAACAGCTAGCTATTTTAAGTCAATTCCAATCTCCAGCGCCCGATGAGCTGCACCCAAGGAACTAAAGGAGTTTATAGATGTAACAAAAATACAATTAAGAATCATATTACACTCTTTGCTTGAAACAGGCGAGTTAGTCATGGGGGGGAGGTTTGGGGCCCTGCGGCTATGGATTCTCTAGTCCAATTTTCAAACTATGGCATGACAGAGTTAATTCATTCAAATCAAGATGCCCCAGACACTTTAAATTCCTGTTTTATGGTTAAACTAGAATACTATTTGTTGTTACAACATTGTTACAATATTTAATGGTGAGATACAGAAAATAAACTTAGTTTGTCCTCTCTCTATATTGTTTCTACTTCCTGAAAAGCCTCAGCAGGTCCTATTGTTTCCTGCGTTTTCCTTTCTCCTCTGTTCTTCTCATTCACTTGATCTCACCTAAATCTGGCTCTCACAAAATGAAAAATTTAATGGGAAAGGATGATAAATTAATCTTGAAAATTTATAAACTGCTACTGGAGTTGGAGACCAAAGATGAGATGGGAAAGGCGACAGTTACCAAGTGGGCCATAGATATTGGTTACAACATAGAATTGTCTGCATGGGAAAAACTATGGGTGCAGGAGGGCGGGGAGCATGAATTTCTCTGCCTGTTAACTTATTAAGGAAAACCTACAAAAGAAGATGTACTGTTGGTACTTTACACCCAGCAAATTAGTGAAAATATATTTAAAAAAGGGTCTAATTTATGTTTGAAGTGCCATGAGTTGGAGAGAACCCTGATTCATATGTGGTGGTCATATAAATATGCTAGATAGTGTTGAGAAATGATTCACACAGAATTAAAAAATAATCTAAAACTCAGATTTCCCAAAAAACCAGAGGCCTTTCTATTAGAGATAATAGTGTTATGAAAACTTCCCGCGGGGGCAAGTTGAGAGATTGACCCCAAGGCGGACGAAGCTTCCGTGCCCTCTGGCTTCTGGAGTCCAGGGGCACTTTGTAATATGCGATTGTTTCCCAGCTTGAAAAACAACACGCATCAGCCAGTAAGGCTAAAACCTACTTTATTGTAGATAAAGAGCAGAATGTCTCTGCATAGCCAGCTCGTTATTTCAGAGCTGTCTATTAAAGCGTCCAGCATCTCCTGACGCAGGACTGAAAGTAAAGTACATCCGTACATTACAATGACATCACATGTGTGGGAGCTGGTATGCCCAGTGTATTTCCCACAGAGTGGAAACATGCCTCATAAGTCTTGTGACCTTGCTGCTGCAGCGTTCGCAGCTCGGCATGGTATAATATCACAACATCCTCCCCCGATATTAGACAATGAAAGAGCGGCGAAAAGTAAGGCATCATTAAGAGAAGCAAACAAACAGTTATCATATACACAGTATGAATCTGTTGTCTTTGTTCCATCCTTGGAACTCTCTGAGACTGGTTCTACCAGTTGGAGCCTGATAACCAACTCTCCAGGGGACCAGAGCACTTGCTCTGTGTGTGTTGGCAGGAACAGTGTTGAACATTGCAACCTGTTGTGGTGGCTTTTTCACATCTGTGAAGTGAGCCTGAGTGTCTCTGTTTTGAGTGCAAACTACAGCTACATTTGCAACAGCTGAGATTGCAAACTCTTTGGAGTAGCGTTTGGGCGCCTGACCCTTTGTTACTCTCTCAGATCTACGCACAAGATGTAGATCTTCTTTGCTGAGTTTCTCCTGAACAGGACTTTTTGGAGAAACTTTACCAATTGTAAACAGTGGCTCTAAAGATCCTAGCACATCATCATCTGTTGATGGCCTGGTACTATCATGAGCTCCTCTCTCAATGACAGTTTCACCTGTGTCGGAACTAGCCGTGGTTGAGCTTGCACTGCTACTGCTGGTGTCAGAATCCTCATATGTATTGACATCAATGGGAAAGCTTTGGAGAATCTGTGTCTCCGGCTTTACAGTAGGTTCTACCTCCTGAGTAAGAATTACTGTGTTAGAGGAAGGCAATAGAACTCTGTATTGACCTTTCTCATAGCCCATAAAGATGCCTTGGATGGTTGTACCTTCAAGTGATTCCACCCACATCTGAGAACCAAAAACCTTAAGATGCTTAACAGAAGGTTTTCTGTGAAACAGTATCTCATAAGGTGAGCATTCCATTCCTTTTGGAACACTCCTGACCCAAGCATATGTGAAGGCAGATAGGCTTTCAGCCCAATTCTGTTCAGACAGCTTTGCACTTAGCAATTGCGCCTGCATACCCTCACGTAATTCTGTGTTAATTTTAACACACAAATCTTTGTTCCACGATGATTGGCTTACAGCGAACTTTGTGCCGAACGTGCAATGTTGACTTAGGAACTCTTGAACTCCTGTGAATCAAACACTGGTAATTGATTAGTTATACAAACATTCAATTTTGCCATCATGCATGAAATCTATCTTAGCACAAAATTCAGTGAACTTGGCCAAGACTTGCTGCGGACTTTTCATAGTGTAAATCCAAGAGAATTTAGAAAAATGGTCAGACAGCAATAAATAACAGTTAGCTCCGCCTCTGCTATTACATCAGCAGAAACCTGCTGGAAACATCTGGTGACCTTTTCTTGCGTGGCTGTTTGGTAGTCTCCTTGGACTTAGCAGCACCTGCAAAAGAATAAGAATCAACAACATCAAAACAACAGTCAGTAGAATCAAAAGACAGTAAGAATAGTCCATCTTTGTTCTTCTGAGCTGTAAGGATAACTTGTCCATCCTTAGAAATTGTGCACACTCCTTTGCGTAGTCTGAGCTCGCAGTCCTTCTCGGTAAGCTGCGGTACACTGAGAAGGTTGTAGGCAATTTCTGGGACATATAAGATGTTGCTAATAGATAGCTGGAGACTCTGAAGATAAACAGTTCCAACTCCAGTCGATTTCAGGTGTGTTCCACTCACCTGCGACACGGTGGATTCCAGCTTCTTAAAAGTCTTAAACAAACGTTTGTTTGCTGTCATGTGGTGAGACGCTGCAGAGTCAATAACAAACGCTAGGTCTGTATGCTGCTCCTGCACGCCTTGTGTAAGCAATGCAACTGTGCACCCTTTCGAGACGTTGGCTTGCGTCTTGCCTATAGATCCACCTGCTTGTTGGTTAGATCCTTTCTTGGGCCTTCTGCAGGTCTGGAAACTGTGCCCTCTCAAACCACAGTTTGTGCAGCGTATGACTTTAAGAGCTTGCACATGCTCAGTTGGACCACTAGGTGGGGTTGAGGACGCTTCACTCCCGCTTCCATTAGCCTCATTTTGAGCAGCACAACGATCTTGCTCATTTAGCAAAGTTGAGAAGACTCTGGCCACGGTTAAGTTTTGAGCATCCAGGGCACCTAGCTGCGATGCAATAGCGCTATAACCGGCATGGAGGCTATTCAAAACCATGAAACAAAACACGTCTTCATTCAAATCGACGTTGCGTTGTGCAAGTTCACTTCTTAATTCTTTCATGTGATTAAGATGCGAACGCAAATTGTCTCCCCCCTTTAGCCTAAGGTTGGTGAGACATTGGAAATGCAGCATGGAACTCCCTGCCACAATCCTTAAATGTTCATTTTGCAAAACATTCCAAAAGTCATTAGCGTGAACCAAATCCCTCACGTGAATTAACTGAGATTGGTCAAGATGCAAAACAATGGTTGCTTTCGCCTGATTATTCCTGTTTAGCCATCGAGGCGTAGGGAACAGTGGAGGGGCATTAGTGACCACATCAAGCAAATTTTGCCTAGTAAGCACCGCCTCCATTTTAACTCGCCATGTCTGAAAATTTTCGTCAGTGAGCAAAGGGCATAAAGAGCTGCTGCTGCTTTTCTGATCCTTTGCCATTGTGAAGAAAAAACAGGCTGTTTTTACTCTCTGACTTCAGAAAGCAATTTAAGCAAACAAACTAGCCTTCGGAGGTTTATTGCCTCGTAAATCAGTCCGGTTACTCACAGTCCGATAACGCGTCTTCTTCTCACAGCGGGAAACTCCCCCGGAATTCCAGAACGCTGTTAAAGGCTGCTTTCTTTGCCGGCAAACATCAGGCAGAAGTCATCAGAGGTCCGATGTCCGGAAACCAGCCAAACTCTGCTACCAATGTTAGGAAAACTTCCCACGGGGGCAAGTTGAGAGATTGACCCCAAGGCGGACGAAGCTTCCGTGCCCTCTGGCTTCTGGAGTCCAGGGGCACTGTAATATGCGATTGTTTCCCAGCTTGAAAAACAACACGCATCAGCCAGTAAGGCTAAAACCTACTTTATTGTAGATAAAGAGCAGAATGTCTCTGCGTAGCCAGCTCGTTATTTCAGAGCTGTCTATTAAAGCGTCCAGCATCTCCTGACGCAGGACTGAAAGTAAAGTACATCCGTACATTACAATGACATCACATGTGTGGGAGCTGGTATGCCCAGTGTATTTCCCACAGAGTGGAAACATGCCTCATAAGTCTTGTGACCTTGCTGCTGCAGCGTTCACAGCTCGGCATGATATAATATCACAACAAATAGATGATGACATTCCAAAAAAGGCACTCAATATTTTTATATACGAAACTGCCGCAGCTAGAAGAGTATATGCAAAAAGAAAGAAAGAAAGAAAGAAAGAAAGAAAGAAAGAAAGAAAGAAAGAAAGAAGAGATACCCACAAAGGAAACTTGGCAGAACAAATTGATAGAATACATAGAATTAGTAACAATAACCACAAAACTAAGGACTAACGATGCGTTAAAGGTAAGAGAAGAGTGGAGGTGTTTTAGAGATTATGTTAGAGGGTATAATATTAAAATTAACCTACAAGTAGGAGTTAACATATGAGCAGCAAATAACATCAAAAGAGGAAAACTTGAAATGATAATGGGTGAAATATCAGGATATACAGCAGATCAAGATTCCCGTAGAGAAGTCTTAGAAAAAGAGATAAGTGATGGATGCTGTATGATGTGTGTCTAAAAGCTGTTAAAAATGCATAAATAAAAGTTTTTTTAAAGGAATGTATACCCTTTATCATATTGACAAAGCACAAATGTGAGGCTTGAGTAAAATACATTTTCATAGATTACTGCTACCAGATTCCCAGTTCTGAGGTGCCACACTGTTTGTATTGTAATTATTGTTATGGTTTAAACAGATCTTATACGTGTATTTAATTTTATTTCTATCAATGTTTAATTGTATTGTTATAAGTTTTGGGGGGAGACCCCCCTAAACCCAAGAAAATAATGAATGTCAGAATCTATTATTTGGGATATGAATGGAAAATACAATCTGCAGAAATGTGTCAGACAAGGAATCCCTAGGCTGGCACACGCAAACCAGCCTGGTCAGGCTAGTTAAGAGCAAAGTCCTTAACAGACAAAGCTCCTGTTTGCTGATCATTATCACATTAAGGGGAGGGCCTCAGGTCAATGGTTGCCAAGGTAAGAGGGAGGGGTGTGAGGTGACAGGAGAAAGTGTCATTTTGCAGGAGGCTTGAGTTTTTGGCAACAGGTGTGCTGGGAAGAAGAAGGAGAACAAAGCTCAGTCCTCCATGAGCTGCTAGGCAGGCCAATACACCATGAGGGGGCTGGAAGTCAGAGCCATGTTGGCTGCTGCATGGAGTGGTTGCAGCCCAGAGATTGGGAGCCATAACTGACTGCTGCTTTGGATCCAAGCTTGAAACGTGAGCCGCTCTTGGGGCATAATGCCCCCCCCCAATTTCAGACTTCCAGATGTAAATATGTGTTAATAAACCATATTTCTTAAAGACACTAGCCTCTGCTGTGCCTCAATTTTCCCAATGGAAACACAACCCTGGAATCTCACACCACATGAATATTTGGGTGGCATGTGTCAGTATTTTAATGATGGGTTTGTCTGTTTTCAGGGGTTCTTGTCTTTATCTGGGAGCCACCATGAATCTCATCAGGGGTAGGCAGTGTGTAAATAAATATATAATGGTAATAATAATTTTCTGCTACTCCATGTAGACGTCTAAATGTTGTGGAATGTGACTTTAAAGTAGAAAGCATGAGGAAGAAAATACAGGTGTGTTGTGGCAGCATGCACTATGGATGAAAGGGCTGTACACATTTTGGCGAGAGCACCACTCTGTAGTCATTTTGCATTCACACATAAACATCATCTCCAGATAACCCAGGGCCAACAGATTCGGTTTTGATTGGACAAAAAGGGCTTCACACTCACCTAAATCATCTACCTTAAAAGTAGAAAAGCAGGTGTCCTCGTCATCAGCACAGAAGTAAGAAAAAGAACGGTCAGTGTCAATAAACCAGTAACATATCAGATTTGAAACACCTGGGAGGAGAGAGTAGGAAACACTCAGTGCCAGCAATATGAGTTTCTCATTCCTTCAGAAATGACATCTACATTCACAGAGAGAAATCTGACCTGGATCTCAGCTCAGGAGAGGCTTCCCCATCCATCTTCCTTCCCAAACATTGCCACTTACCAACACAGGGATGGCAGGTAGGCAACCTGTCACAGGCTGCATGAGGTCTTCATGAAAATGTAGCCAGAACAACACAGGAAGCACAACTGTTTACCCTGAAGTCAAGCACCACCTGAGATACCTGTGTTTTATTCCACCCACTCCCCCTTTCTCCATTTGGTGTCACCAATCACTGCTTCAGGAAGAAAAAATCTGAAAGAAACTGGGAGTCCCATTGTTGAGCTGACCTCAAGAAACAGAAATACTCTCTATTGTACTAGTGTAACAGCCACCTTTACAAAATTTGCTACACCATCTGAAGGTGAGGTTTGTATGAGGTGCATATCCATTCTATACTCCTAATAATGCCCCATTCTATACTCCTAATACTGCACTCTTCTATTCACACTTGTTTTACTCTGAATGACAAGAAATAATGACTCACTGCCTTGATGTTGAGTTCAGTTGTTTGCAATTTGGAGCAGTCCCTTTATTCCGTTGAGACACTGATTCCTTATTCCCTTTATTCCGTTGAGACACTGATTCCTTATTGCTGAAACTGAATTGAGATTCTATGGGTCATTCAGACCCATAGTCTTCATTCTTTTCTAACCCCCAGAACCATGTTCTCTTGGATATCTAATAAATCAGTTCACACTAATGGCTTCCATGCACACTCGGTGCAGGCTTCAATCCTGAATAGGATGATTTCCCATTTCATGTTTGTAAGGTTCTGACATCTCTAAACTTCACACCACCCCGACCTACTTAACATAGGTGTCGGTTTATCCAATAACCATAACCTCTCGTTATTTTCTTATTGTCAGGGCTGGAATGGCGTATAAGACTCAAAGATACATCTACACGATGACATTACTTACAAATTATATACATACTAAAGTACCAATAATTGTCTCTTATCATAATCGCTGGATTCCATTGGCCTATCACAGGCTGGGGCCTAAAGAGTAAAGACCCTCTCATGTGCCTATGTGGCAACGAGATGGTCCTTACCGAACCAATACCCTCGACAATGCATAACTTTTAATTTCCAAGTTACATTTCCTGTGCTAGGCTTACTCAGGTCTAGTTAATATTCCATTTCATACTTTATAACATTTAATCAATAATGGCTCTTCATGGATGATAGAAACACAGCTATAGCACAATCATACCAATAAATACTATACATTTAAACACAGATATGGATGCACTAATTGGGAAGAAAGACAAGGTTCTCAAGTGGCAAATTAGGAGGAATGTGAGCAAGATCAAAACGCAAGAGAAGGATCCATCGGAGAATCCACACTACAGAACAAAAATATAGCTCATTAGAAAACAGTCGATATTATCCCAGTTATTTCTGAACATATCTGCCTATTATAAAGGGAGCATAATAAGGAAACTGAATTATGGGAGCGAACATTAAATCCTAAAATAAAATCCGCCTCCTAAAAAGTTTTCTGCTGTCTGCACATAGTACAAATTGTCACATAAATCCATTGTCTAAATATTTTTATTTAAACACATCAGTAGTTACAGGCCTCATCAAGCCAAGAAGGATGGGCTCGGACAAAGGAATTTGCACTCGTAAGAAAGGGTATCTCATGTGTTATGGCCGGAGTGCTTTTAGCTTGGCCACACCTCAGTACAGATATTTAGGCATAGGTAAATGCTCTGCACCAGTACCAAAAGCCCTTTACGTCTATCAGAGGATTGTAATCCCAGTATACCAAGCATTGTCCTTGAGCCACAGAACTAGTGTGGTGTGAGTTGTGAAGAGAAGGGAGCAGACGACAGCCTGTGAGGAGACCAGACGTGTCACAGAAATACCCCTCACCACGCGTTCAAACTGACTCATGTGCTACGCAACATACCTAACTTCACGCCACGACGAGGAAACCTCAACGCCGTGGAGATGTGCGTGGGAAGAGATGAAAGTGACACGGAATGTGGTAAGTGAACCAACTTCCCATTCCTGCTTTGACTCCTCGGAAGCCGGAAACCGTCGAATATAACACGTTTACTCTCTGCACATAAATCAAAATAAAATACAGATCAATCGACAAGTAACAGTATAACATCGCCCGCAACCCCAAAAACTAGGTCCCAAGAGCATCTTGGACAAAAACCTGTAACTGGGGAAGGTTTGCACCTGATACAAACAGCCACTTTAGACACAAAATCGTCAACGAATATATTTGGCAGCAGGTTTTAAAGCCAGATGTGGTGTTAAGTGAGGCTTTGATTCCATAAAGTTATACCTTTATTTTTTGATAAATGAAAAAGAGTAATAGACATTTTACCTTTTTAATAATTTGTTCTACAAATAAACAGCAAATGCATAGCAAGTGATTTATTCGAGGCCATCGATGTCGACACAAGATTAGACCGGACTATCAGAACATTAATAAATTACCACAATCTAACTAGTATGTACGGAGACATGGACTACTATTTTCAATATTATTTTCTGGATATTTCATATAAACAAGCTGCCTCTGAGCTTATTCTAAGAAGGCAAAACCAATGTGGTTATCTTACTGCGTGGGATTTCACAGAAAGAACATAGATAACAATCAGCAAGGCAATCCCAAAGCATGGTTACTCGCACAAAGACTAAGTATTTCCCTGCTACATGGAAGGAGTACAACATTTTGTTAGTAATCTAATGTCTTAGCGCGACACCAAGAGAATCCACTATTCCTTCCTTGATCATGCAAAGTTTTCATCTACAACAATTTAAGCCAAGAGTCAGAAGAATACTTTCCACCATAACAAGATCAAGTAAAAGACAGGCAGGTGTGAAACCATAAATTCCACCTCATACAGTTACTTTCAATACAAGTTATCGCTCGTCACGAGTGTTCCATCGTTATAATCACCCTCACTAACCCAAAATAACCTCCTCCAAGTTAAGAACTCTTCGCTATCCAGCACATCACAGACATGCCTCATACGAGAGGTTCTAACAGCGGCGGCGGACTATAGGGCACACTACGCCGTATGCCAGGTATACATAAAAAGTCAAGATGGAATGGCCCAAAGGAATCGTCTTTGCGAGCCTAATTGGTACAGTCCAAAGAAAGTGAGGAAATTGGGCCGGAATTATTCCGAAGAGCTGTTTTAGAAATCGGCAACAAATACATTCTGATTATGCAATCATTATACCAGAAGCTGATAACAAGACTTCAAGAAATTATTTGTAAAACCATATATTTATAAACCCCAACAAATGATCCACTCAAAGAGATGGTTTGATAAAGAATACATAAAAGAAAAAAAGTTACTGACTTAAGCTTTTATTGAGCATAGGGAAGACCCCTCAGACCATAAAAAGCAGCTTATGATGGAGACCAAAAAAAGCTATAAAAGACTATTGGCAAGGAAAAATCGGGCCGATCTGATGCGACACTGGAAACAATCCATAGAGGCTTCCAAGCATAAAAACCCGTCATTATTCTGGAGGCTAGTTACAGGCCGCCCAACACAGGAGATGACACCTTGCATAACAGTGTCAACCTGGGTCGCACTTTCACAACCTGTATGGAGAAGCAGTAACTCCACTCTTACCTTTGTTAGACATCCTGGAAGAACAACTCCAACCATGGCCCCCGCCTTCAATAGAGAATCATAGAATCATAGAATCATAGAGTTGGAAGAGACCCCACGGGCCATCCAGTCCAACCCCCTGCCAAGCAGGAAACACCATCAAAGCATTCCTGACAGGGCTCGTCAAGCCTCCGCTTTCAAAGACCTCCAAAGAAGGAGACTCCACCACACTCCTTGGCAGCAAGTTCCACTGTCGGACAGCTCTTACTGTCAGGAAGTTCTTCCTAATGTTTTAGGTGGAATCTTCTTTCTTGTAGTTTGAATCCACCATTTGATAGATCAGCTAAAGAGTGGTAAGGCCCCAGGGCATGATGATCTCCCACCGGAGGTGTTTAAAATCGACCCGAACTGGTGGGCTCCTGTGTTAGTGGCCCTTTTCTCTTTCATTGACAGAACAACACAGATCCCTGAGGACTGGGGGCTGTCAATTATTATACCTATCTATAAAAAAGGTCCAAGAGATGACCCAAACAACTATAGGCCAATAAGCCTTTTGAACATCCTAAGCAGCTACTTAAGTGAGAAGTTGTGCACGTGGATAGAATCTAACAATATACTCAATGATGCCCAAGCAGGCTTTAGACAAGGAAGGCCAACACTAGACCATTGCCTAATACTCCAAATCTGGCTGGAGAAATACACCTCACATTCAACACCCATCTTTTTGGCAGCAGATTTATCGATTTTAAAAGCTGCGTTTTGATTTCAATCCCTTGTACTCGCCTTGGATAAACTCCACCGGATAATAAGTAAAATCATCTAAATAGAGCGACGCCGATTATTGCTTTTAATATCACTTTCTCGAAACTATACAGCAATTTTGGCACCATTCACTTTTAGAAAGTAAGATGCAACCAGGAAGGTTTACTCCTCGAACTCAATCAAAACAGCAAAAGGGGTTAAAGAGGGATGTATTCTGGGCCCCCATCTGTTCAACATCTACGTTAATTCTCTTATCACCCAGATGGAAGAGGCAGACTCGCATCCCCCCAAACTATCGAATCAAAGTGGATCCCTATCTTATTTTTATGCAGACGACGCGC
Organism: Lacerta bilineata; assembly: GCA_900245895.1. Lineage (NCBI taxonomy): Eukaryota > Metazoa > Chordata > Lepidosauria > Squamata > Lacertidae > Lacerta > Lacerta bilineata. The sequence goes on from OFHV01004052.1 coordinate 106,226, forward strand.
GTCATATTGTCACAGACCCGTATTGGCCTCCAGGAGAGCACTAAATCTGGAGCAATACTGCAAGGTGGAACAGCGTATTAGTGGATTTCCAAAAAAACTAAAATACTATGATATTCTCCAATAAAAGGAAAACACTAAGGTGGCAAATAGATAACCAACCTATTGAGCAGGTGTCTTGCTTCAAGTATCTAGGCGTAGTCTTTCAATCTTCAAGAAAAAACACGGCGCATATTAAATATGCATCCTTGATAGCTCTAAGGAGTGCGGCCGCGATTGTAAGATATCATCGTACAACTGGCGGAAATTATATCCCAGCAGCCCTTAAGATTTTTGCGGCCAAACCACTAGCCCAATTACTATATGGCACACCCTTCTTGATAAATTCCAAATTGGATGCATACGAGAAAGTTCAGTCGGGTTTTCTAAGAGCTATAACTCTAACCCCTAAATGTATTCCTAATGCAGATTTACGACTGGAAGCTGGAGTGCAGGAAGTAGAAACTAAAGTATAGCAATCAGCTCTACAGTATTGAATAAGAGTGAAAATGTTCTCAAATGGTCTTCTCCCCTTAATCAATACTGATAGTTTTCAATCCACTTGGGAACAGACTATTCAAAAGAAATTAGCCTTGTATGGACTGCCGGTGGCGACTACTCTATCTATGGGAAGCGATAGGGCGAAAAAGCGATTATTAGGTGAAAGAATCGCTGATATCGACCGCCAAAACACCTTAACTCGTCTTCCCTCACACGTACAGACAACTGTATGAGCACCGCCCCAAAGCACCCAGCTATCTATCTAGACGTTAGAAAACCACACACACCGATGGGCCTTTACTAGGGCCTCGTTTTAATGCATTACCCTTGGCGTTACTAACTGGTAGATGATCTTCGGATCCCAATAGAACAGAGGCTAATGTCCTTTGTGATCTCAAGGAAATCGAATCTATTAGCCACGTTCTCCTATACTGGCACTCTGTATCAAGATTTGAGGAAGGAGTTTAATCGAACCCCTATTAAAAAATCTACCAGGCCGTTCAATTGAAAATTGCTGACTAGTACTTAATCTGAGGACACCAACCCAGAGCGAACTATGACTGTAGCTAAATTTTTAACTATTCATCGGTTGGCAAGACTGAGACGCCGTCATGACATCAACCAGACAACGCGATAAGCTGTCACTCAAGCCATAGCAGATAATATTAAATGCGAATTACCTCCCTTAAATTTTAGCTTAATTTTAAATCTAACATGGGATCTGAAATAGTAATTGTTAAAAAGACGTATATTTAAGAAATATTTTCTACTTTATGTACTATCGTTTTATTTCTCTTTTGCTGGTATATGACCGTTAATAAAAAGTTTATTATGTTATTATTATTATTATTATTATTATTATTATTATTATTATTATTATTATGGATAAGCATGGGAGGATCTGAGAATCTGGATTCTAAATTTTGGAGAGGGGAGAATACCAGCAATCTTCAGTTACATGTTCTAAGTTATAGGTCTCATTTTGAAGTCTGGAAAGGAGGTCTGCTTCTATGTGTGTGTTTTTCTTTCAGTTGGTTGATGAGTTGATCTGAATGGGTTAGAGGTGGATTTAAAGAGCGAG
>OFHV01004053.1:0-133167 GCA_900245895.1 Lacerta bilineata
TATAATCCAACACAATCATCAAATTTGCGGATGATACAACAGTGGTGGGGCTCATTAGTGAGAATGATGAGTCTGCTTATAGGAAAGAAGTACAGGGGTTAATTCAATGGTGTAAAGAAAATAATCTTATGCTTAACACCAAAAAAACCAAAGAACTTATAATTGACTTTAGGAGAAAGAAAAGTGTATTTTTACCATTGCACATAAATGGCGAGGAGGTGGAGAGGGTTGGCAGTTTTAAATACCTGGGCATTTACATCTCCGAGGACCTCTCATGGACTGTAAATATTAATATGGCTGTGAGGAAGGTGCAGGGGAGGTTGTATTTCCTGAGAATGCTCAGGGGATTGAATCTATCTCAGCACCTACTCCTGTCCTATTATCACAGTACCATTGAGAGTGTCTTAACCTATAGTATACTATCGTGGTATGGGAGCAGCTCTGTAACGGATAAAAAAGCTTTACAGAGAATAATTAAAATTGCCCAGAATGTTATTGGGCTCCAACTACCAACCCTGGACGAGATCTTCACGTCTCGCTGTTTGAAGAAGTCACACAACATCCTGAGAGATCCCACCCATCCTGCTCACAACCTTTTTGAACTGTTGCCTTCGGGCAGAAGATACAGGATAATGAAAACTCGAACCACACGCCTTCTGAATAGTTTCTATCCAAGAGCTTTGATTGCACTTAATAATGATCTCAGGGTCAGTAGTAAGTAATAGTAAGCAGTGAGTAGTAAGGAATGAGACAGGCTTTTAGGTTATGCTATGCTTTTAATAGGTTATGTTATACTCTGGATTATGTTATGTTTTAATAGATTATGTTTTAATAAGGATGAGAGTGTTGGAGATATGTGTAAATGTGTATGGTAAATCCGGTCGTTGGGTGTTTGATTTTCGTTGTTGTGTATACTGTGTATATACGGACAATGACAATAAATCTATCTATCTATCTATCTATCTATCTATCTATCTATCTATCTATCTATTCCATTTATCAGGTGAATGGCTACTGCACCATTAACCCTGTGTCAGGCTTAGCACTTCTCCCACGCAAGAAACAACATGGTGGCAGTTCGACTAGTTGAGGTTTATTATCCACAACAGACTTTCAGCAGTCCGAGCTTCCCACAACAGTCCATTCATATCTCACTGTCAGAATCAGTTGACTCAACTGGCTTCCGGCCCCTTCCAAGGCCAGATATACTCCAAACCCGTCCCCGCTTCCTGCTGGTCTTCCTTTGTTCTAATCGCTTGTTCCACCTCCTACTTCTTGGAGACTCAGGTGCAGCCAATTCCTCCTCCTCTGGAATTGAATCCACCCCCTACCTGCATCATGCTCCTTCATCTCTGTGCTGCTGTGAAAACTTACAGGCAGCCATCCAGAGCGAGAAGGGCTTATCTCACTTTTGTGGTGTGAATGAAGCAAGTTCCTGTTTTCCTCTTCCTCTTCCTCTGCAGAGTCCTCTCTGCTGGCCATGTCTCTGAAATCCTGGTAGGAAGGCTTTATTATGAAATACACTGTTTGAGTATAAAATGTTATTTAGAAGAAGCATTTATCCAATAGGAAGGGAAAAGAAATGGGGTGGGACCAAGTCCTCATCCCCCTGTACAAACTGTATTAAACCAAAATATGAAGCTGACCTTCCTTTGGGTCAATTCTCTTTCCAGTTTGACACATTATAATGCAAAGATGCAGAAAGTCTCTAGGGAAGCAGAGCAAGACACAAAGAGAGATCTCAGACAACAATATCTACATCCTGCTGTACATGCACATACACTGACCACATGATCTTGGCAGTTAAATGTTATGCTCTATCTTGGACATATGAAGATGAGATATGGGTGGTTTCCTGTGGATGAAGAAGTCCTGAAAACAGTGCAGTCATTAAAAATCTACATTGGGATCCGCTGTCCCTGTGGATCCTGCCACCTGAGGTGGTCTCCTCACCTTGTCTTGTGGGCAGGGCAATCCTGCTTCAGTCTAGAACTTAGCTGTCAACTTTTCCCTTTTCTTGCGAGGAATCCTATTCAGAATGAGGAAGTTTTCCTTAAAAAGGGGGGAAAGTTGACAGCTATGGTCTAGAAGGAATCTCCAATCTGGCATCAAAGTTTGCTTTTCATGACACTCAGATTGTGCCTCTAAACATGAGTTGGTCTTTGCCAATGCAGATGTTTGCCTCTGCCCAGTCTGTGGAATAGCAAGGATTCAAAGCCCAGCATTGCATTCTTAACTGGATGCGATCTCTGCAGAGCCGTGCGCTGCTAGAATTCCATATGTCCACTGCAAAGCCTCACTGAGTGAATTTGGCAATGGTGGTGAAGGAACATATCCTGTTTGGGGGCTCCCTTTAGACAGCAAGAACAGAATGATGGACTAGATCTACCTCCGCTCCACTCCAGAAGAGCTCTTCTTGTGTCATCAGGGACATGAGAAAGGAAAAACAAGTGTGGTTGCTTCCAGATGTTTTGGGCTACAATCCCACATGCCAGACAGCTGTAGCCTCAACAGCTGAATTGTAAATGGCTGGCACAGGATATTACTAACTACTTGTAGCAGAGGTGAATGATTTGGAAACAGAATTTTGGATCAATAAGAGGACAGAGGAGTGAATGAAGAGCTCAGTCCAGAGCAGAAAAAGTCAGTGTAGCCAAGTCAAGAGATGACCAGATGGTGAACTAAGTTTCAGCACTGGAATTGGAGAAGAACGTAGGGCTTGTTTTCATGTTGTGCCAGAGGAAAAAATATAACTGATGGAACATGCACAACCATGTTGCCTTCTCTGCTGATGGTATAAGGACCCACCTTAAGAAGGGATCAGCTGTACAAAGATTGTTTATGTATGCAACAACCACAGCGAGAATACCTCTAGCTCAAAAGTGGAAATTACAGGAGTTACCAACGATTGAGGAGTGGCAGATGAAGATGATGGAATATGCTGAACTTGCAAAACTGACTGGTCAGAAACCAGAATGACTCAAGATTCCAAAGAGAATGGAGTAAATTTGTGGAATATATAAGGTTGAACCGAGGAAGTTTGAGAACACTAGCAGGATTGGAATAAACCTAAGGCATAAAGCATAGATTTAATTAAAACTGCGCGATTGGATTGGACTAGAAAACCTGCTGACGAGAGGGAGGGAAGTCGTAGCTCGGCAGAGCGGGGATATAAGTGTGTATGTTTTATATATATATATATATATATATATATATATATATATATATATATATATATATATATATATATATATATGTAATTGATTTAATTGAAAAATAATAAAAATTAATTAAAAAAAAAAGAAGGGATCAGCTGGAGAAGGCCAAAGAACCATCCATCCCGGCAACCTCTTCTCACAGTGGTCAAACAGATGTTTATGGGAAGCTCACAAGCAGGACCTGAGCACAGCAGCTTTCTCCCCAGTTGTGATTTTCAGCAACTGGAATTCAGAGGAATACTGCATCACACAGAGGAGGCAGAATATAAATAGAACATCCATTGATGTGTTCAGTCCTCTTTTAAAGTCATCCGAGTTGGTGGCCATTGGTATATACTTTGGAAGTAGATTCCACAGCTTATCTATCTTACTTTTCAGAGAAGTATTTTCTTTTGTCTCTCTTGAATTGTCCAGCATTCAGATGCACTGGATGGCCCTGAGATCTAGTATTATAGGACAGTGAGAAAAATAATAATATGGCAATAAATAATATTAATAATAATAATAATAATAATAATAATAATAATAATAATAATAATAATAATTTGTATACTACCCTATACTCACCTATACCACCCTAAGTTCTTACATTTGCCACAATATTGCATGCTTTTAGTGCTTTTTTGTACATCCATAATTCATTTCAGCATGAAAATTTAGAAGCTTTTTATGATTCTATTCAATAAATGCATTTCACCAGATCAATTCAGAGTCATTCCCCCCCCCCTACTTCTTGCAAGCCCACTTTTTGCAAGAGTGATATTCTAGGGTATTGCAAAAATAATCTCCTCCTAAATTTGCAGATGACTGTATTATCAATCCTGTGATAATAACTTTTCTCTTGTCACACGATACTGGCAAACTGATTAAGCATAAAAGAAGACAAACAGCCACATTCCTGTATATCTTGTCATGAGCTTTTAAATGCATTGACTGTTTCCTCAAGACTTGGGAGTTGCATTGATGCCTGCAAATGTTCTGGTTGTTTATTCCAGCACAGGAATATCTACTTCTGGTTATTTCTCTCTCCATCATGATATCTGATCCAATGTTTGTCACAGGTAAGTGGAAATCTCAAGTTAGAAATTCTTGCCTGCTTATTTCCACTTTTTACAATAAAATGAATACCTCTAGCAGTATTTTGCTTATCTCAGTAAACCAGTTTCACCACTTTTTTCATCTTGTTCAGTGTTCCCCATTTTTGTTTTGCCTTCTCCAGTAGGACACGGACTGTGCAGAGCCTGTTGTTCTACTAGATCAAGCACTGAGAATCTCCAAACCCGTTCAGTCCTAGCCAGTTTCCTAATTTGGCTGGTGAAACTGCAAAGGAACAACCAGGAGCCTTGGAGCAAACTCTCCTTTGTTTATCGGCAAGTGGAGATGGCTCCAATGCATGACCCAAACATCTTTGTACCTCTATCAAACGGGGGGGGGGGGGTGGACCTCCAGCCGATGGGCCAAATATGGTATGTCAACCTTCCACATTTATGCCATGAGCCCAGTTTGTGTGGGGAAGAAAGGGTAGATCTTGTATGGGGAAGAAAAGGGAGAGCTTGACCAAAATGGGCTTAACTAACTGTACCTGCAAAGGCCCTTGCGTAACTTTTGAAGCACGTGACAAACACTTGTGATGTCATTGGATTGACAAGTGGACTAACACCACTCCATCGCTTGTGCTCTGCAGGGACCGAGATGGGAGAGAAATCATTTCAGTAGCCATTTGGAAGTACAGTTGTCAGCTGGATTAAAAATGTCCTCATTGTCTATGTCCTTCTGGGGATGGGGTGGGGGTGGGGGCTACTGGGCAGGAGGCTCCCACCACTCCTCCTCATCCAGCCAGTCCCTGACATTAGGTTTGTTACTGAAGACGCAGCTTGAACTGGAGATGAAACAGATGAGCCATTTCACCTTAAAAATTAACTCTCATATTAGGAATTAACTCCAGAATTAACTCACAAAGACAAGGAAGAGTAGGCTGAAAAGCTTTAGTTTCATCTTTATTCATTAGCAAAGACTAATCCCACCCTCTCCACCCCCAGCAGACATATCTACACAAGAAGAAATGCAACAGCAACAACTGAGTACAACGGCCAGTTTCAGCCCAATGCCCCTGTCTCCTTTCAATGCTGAAGAAGACAATGCAACTTGGTTCTCCAACAATAGGAGTTACGATTATACAGAATTGATTTCGGGTATTGACATAGAAGGAGATGTTTTGTCTATACTTATAGTTTTAATTTGCATTTTGGGGTTTATAGGGAATGGGATTGTCATCTGGCTGCTTAGCTTCTGCATTAAAAGGAACCCTTTCACCATTTACATCCTGAACCTCTCTGTTGCGGACTTGGGTGTGGTCACAGCTAACTTTTTTATAGAAGTAATTTTCTTTGCAACAGGAAGGTATGATGGACCTCTGTATCATTTTCTTGAAGAAGTCTTTCAAGTAATGTACAGTGCTGGTCAGTATCTACTGACAGCCATCAGCACTGACAGGTGTGTGTCAGTCCTCTTCCCAATTTGGCATCGATGCCACCGGCCAACAAATTTGTCCACCACTTTGTGTTCCATAATATGGGTACTTTCTAGCCTTCTCTGTGGAATTAACTTCACCCTCCACTTGACTGAAAAGGTGGCCAATTATACCATGAAACAGTATCAGTTGGCTGTGAACGGCATCCTTTGCCTCCCGCTCATGACTATCTCAACTCTAATTCTATGCCTCAAGGTCTCTTTCAAATCGCAACAGCGAAGGCGGGGTAAAGCTCTAATAGCCATCGTGCTTGCTCTTCTTTCCTTCATTATTTTTTCGTTTCCACTGAATGCCTATTGCATCAAAGGTTACGTTTTTGATTCAGTCTCTACCATTTCTACAAATTATGTCTTCTTACCTGCCTGCCTGAACAGCAGCGTTAACCCTTTGATCTATTTCCTGGTTGGGAGACAGAAGAGAGGCAGACCTATGAAGAGCATGAAAGCCATACTCCAGAATGTTTTCAAGGAGGAGGAAAACTCAACAGAGAAAGCGGAGACCTCTGTTGAAACGAAGTTCTGATGGGCCCAGAAGACCATCACTTTTATCTAGTTTATACAATGGCATTCTAGTTTCTACTAAGCAAATGTCCATAACTTCAGGTTTCATTTTCTGTAGCCTACTTAATTTGTATTCAGTATTCACGTCTTGCTTGAGCTTATACAGATGAGTTTGCAGGATTTTCCTGTGATTAAAGACAGTTCCGAAAGCATTTGGCACAAACTCCACTAGTATGGCCAAAATTATTTTGATTATTTGATCAACAGAGAATGAGCAAAGCTCTTTATTGAAGTAGGAGGGCTTTAGTCAGTGGAGGTTGATAGATCTGAAGAGGAAGAGATAATTGCCACTAACTTAAAAGGCAGTAAAGGCAAGGGGTTAAAATCAAGGTTAAGGCATTTGTGCTGCAGGCGGGAAGGTCTAGAAATCCCATGAATTTCTGGGAGGCGGGAATCCAAATATCTGAGTGTTGGAAGGATTGATTGGTTCAGGCAGCTGAGTTTTTGATAGCCCACCCTTCTATCCTTTACATTCCATTGATGCTGCTGCTACAGGACAGTAACTCTTCTTCTTAGGGGAACTGGGGTGTGGCAAACCTGCCCTTTACACTGAGCAGGTGCAAACAGGGTTCCTCCAGTTTCCAGTGATGCTACTGCTATAGGACATGTCAGGCTTTGGCAGAGCGACTTCCTCCATCCCTTTGGCCATGGATAAGCATAATAAAGCAAAAAAAGTCTCTTACCATTTAATGATCACAGCTCACGAATAAAGAGTCCTTCTCAAAGGAAAGGTGCTCCCAATTAAGGTTCCCACCGATTTCACCTTAGTCACTACCACTGCGTGTAACCTGAGCTCACAACCACCATGTTCTTTTTGTATAGCCACCTTATCTGCTCTACGTGACCTTGGACTGATGGGCTCTACACTTTCAAGCGACAGAGAGTCTGTTAGCTCTATCGCTCTTCCAGTTCTTCTTCACCTTGCTGTTCACCCCCCCCATTGTTCCCAACTTTTGTCTTCAGAACTATGCCCCTCTGCAAACCACTGTTCTAGATCTATACTGCTCCACTGCTCCTGAGCAGCTTCAGCATCCTGATCAGGAGTAGGGGGAGGGGGAGGCTCCCACCATTCCTCATCAGGGCTGTGCTCCTCCGCCTGGTCTCTGATAGAACATTGCCTTGTACAGTCGATGAAAGAGGGAGTTCTTCCCAACCCAACAGGATGCCTTTAAAAATTGTATGTGTGGTGTGTGTGTGTGTGTGTGTGTGTGTGTGTGTGTGTAATGTTTCTTAAGGTGAAGGTAAAGGGACCCCTGACCATTAGGTCCAGACATGTCCTACTCTGGGGTTGCAATGCTCATCTCGTGTTAATGGCCGAGGCAGCCGGCCTACAGCTTCCGGGTCATGTGGCCAGCATGACAAATCCACTTCTGGCGAACTGGAGCAGCACACGTAAATGCTGTTTACCTTCCCGCCAAAGCGGTACCTATTTATCTACTTGCACATTGATGTGCTTTCGAACTGCTAGGTGGGCAGGAGCTGGGACTGAGCAACGGGAGCTCACCCCGTTGTGGGGATTCGAACCGCCGACCTTCTGATCGGCAAGTCCTAGGCTCTGTGGTTTAACCCACAGTGCCACCCGCGTCCCTGTAATGCTTCTTACATCTCTGTAAACTTCTTTAAGATTTTCTACCATCAAGCAGTATATAAATATTATGAAATAATAAATAGATACATTTGCATGTATATCTTTGAGTTTCTTGTATACTCATCATGACCATGTTAACCAGCTAGAGCACACCAAAATGAAGGCAAGACTTGACAGTACTCAGTAAAAATAGTTATGATTGCATCACAGAGTGTTGTCTTCTTCTTACATTTCTGTAAAATTCTTTGAGATTTTCTACCATCAATCAGTATATAAATATTATGAAATAATAAATAGATACATTTGCATGTATATCTTTGAGTTTCTTGTGTACTCATCATGACCACGTTAACCAGCCAGAGCACACCAAAATGAAGGCAAGACATGACAGTACTCAGTAAAAATAGTTATGATTGCATCACAGAGTGTTGTCTAGTTCCTCATTCCCTGCAATTTGCTAACCCACTTTTCTCAAGAATGCCCTTCTGTAACATCAACCCTTACAAGGCAAGTACCTCCTCCTATATTCACAATATTGATAACCATTGAAAAGAATATTCTTGTCACATGATGTGGGCAGAAAAGGTAGGTGGGTGTCAGGGAGGATTTGGAGGAGCAATGGACAGAGGAGGCAGAACAGGGGCTTGGGTATGCTGTGGAGCCCTTCAAACACCCAGAGGCTCGGGGAAGGGAGCTCAGACAAAGAAAGGGCAGAGATTAGCCACGAGAAGGAAGGGCTCAGGGATGCTGCAGAGCCCTTCAACTGCCCAGAGGCTCGGGGAAGGGAGCTCAGACTCTGGAAGGCAGTGGGCTTTCAAATCAGCACAGACAAGGAGGGAAATGAAACGTAAGGGTCAAAGACGTCTTGCGTGATTTCCACACCTACTTTGTTGGTGCTGGAATCGAAGGAAGCCACTCCCCGAATCTGACTCAACGGGTTTGGACATGTAATCCTGAACTGTAGCTATTTCTTGTACATATGTAATAAAGACTGAAAATATCAAGCTGACTGAGCCGGGGTGTTAATGCGAAGGGGAGAGACCACTTTTACAGTGATGGGACCAGTGGCCATGATCTTAGTTTTTTTGATGTTGAGCTTCAGACCATAGTTTGCGCTCTCCTCTTTCAGCCTCATTAAAAAGTTCTTTAATTCCTCCTCACTTTCTGCCATCAAGGTTGTGTCATCAGCATATCTGAGGTTGTTGATATTTCTTCCGGCAATCTTAATTCCGGCTTGGGATTCATCCAGTCCAGCCTTTTGCATGATGAATTCTGCATATAAGTTAAATAAGCAGGGAGACAATATACAGCCTTGTCGTAGCAAAGAGGCTTGAGACATTTCAAGCATCCTACCTTTATCCAAATAGAACTCTCTGCTTACAAGTGGGAGTAGATTGGCTATATGTATTTCCTTCCAGGAGGTTTCCCAGAAAAAAAAAAATGAGACCCTCTTGCTGGAAAAAGGTTCTGTATCCCTACTGTACCACCATCCTGCTCTTTCCAGCCCATTAGCTGGGCTTTCTTGCCCCTGGTGTTTTGGAAATCTCCTGCGTGGGGAGCAAAGTGCTTTTCAGTGCTTAAAACTTACTTGCAGGCTTTTGAAGTGTAATGGAGCCTTTCAAAGCACTTTTGTATATTTTACAAATGGAGCTGTTAGTGTGTATGATCACAGTACTCTAAAGAACACTGTTTTCTCCACACATTTAGTCAATTATGGTGCTTCTCTTGAGTAATGTGGGGAAATCCATCCCCTCCTTCCATGCCTTGATCACTCCGTACATGGGCTACTAGCACCTTCTCCTCTCTAGACTTCTCATTTCTCCAGTATATCAAAAACCCAACTGCCATATCCGTTCATTATTCCTATCACTCCCATCTTCAAATGTTGCTCATCAGTTATATTCATTCGCTTCCCATGCCTTTCCACCTCCAGGACTAATACATCAATATGTGTAATTGTTCATTACAGGAATCCACAAGACAAATAGGAACTATCATAAATAGAGCAGAATGGCTGAAACAGAAGAATGCAAACAAATGTAGCCCATTTTTCAATCAAACGCCTCTGTGTCATGCCTCTTTATTTCTTGGCTGTGGTTGCAACCACCAAATTTTCCCACTAAACCCCTTGACATGGTTCCCCACCCCTGTTTGATAGAGGTACAAAGATATTTTGGTCATGCATTGGAGCCATCTCCACTTGCTGATGAACAACGGGGAGCTTTCTCCAAGGCTCTTGGTTGTTACTGTTGGTTTGGAGATTCTCAATGATTGATCTAGTACAACATCAGGCTCAGTGCAGTCCCAGTCCTACTGGAGAAGCAAAACAGAAATGGGGAACACAGAACAAGATGAAAAAAGTGGGGAAACTGGTTTACTTAGACAAGCAAGAGCTTTCCTGCTTGGAATCCGAGGTAGAGACATTCCAAAAAATATAAGAGAAATCTTATATGCAACAGCTGCTGCTCGATTACTAATAGCATCAGAATGGAAGGTGGGAAAGGTACCAACTTTAAGGGAATGGCAAAATAAACTATTAGATGACTGTATGCGGAAATGACTCAATTAAGAAGTAGGCTAAGGGGTAACACAAAACAATCATTTACTCAAAAATGGGATATGTTCAAGAGATATTTACAAAAAAATAGCGATATTCTATCTGTGGCAGCACTTGAATGACCCTTTTATATATAAACATTAAGGATTGAGGAAAAAGCAGTATGATACGTTGTAAGAAAGTATTAGAAAATATATTAAGATTAAGGTGACAATTATAAGTACATTCAATATCATAAATGTCAATTACGTCAGGAAATGATGTGAACTTTACTCTATTTTATTTAATGCTATCTTATTTAATGTTATGTTATGTTATGTTATGTTGGGAACACGGGTGGCACTGTGGGTTAAACCACAGAGCCTAGGGCTTACCGGTCAGAAGGTTGGCAATTTGAATCCCCGTGACGGGGTGAGCTCCCATTGCTCAGTCCCAGCTCATGCCAACCTAGCAGTTTGAAAGCATGTCAAAGTGTAAGTAGTTAAATAGGTACCAGTCTGGCGAGAAGGTAAACGGTGTTTCCGTGCGCTGCTCTGGTTCACCAGAAGCGGCTTAGTCATGCTGGCCATATGACCTGGAAACTGTACACCGGCTCCCTTGGCCAGTAATGCGAGATGAGTGCCGCAATCCCAGAGTCGGACACGACTGGACCTAATGGTGAGCGGTCCCTTTACCTTTACCTTTATGTTATGTTATTTTAGCTTAGTTAGAATTCCTGTGGAAAGAGAGTGTATAAGTCTAAATTAATATTTAACAGTAAATTTATTTAAGATTATTTTTCTGTTTGTACATTTATGTGTGAATTTAATATTGTGTATGATACTAAGGAACTTCAATAAAGGTATTGGAGGGAGGGAGAGAGAGAGAGAGAGAGAGAGAGAGAGAGAGAGAGAGAGAGAGAGAGACTGCTAGAGGTATTCATTTTACTGTAAAAAGTGGACATAAGCAGGCAAGTGACAGCAATACAGGACTATCTCATATTTGCTTTGGTTTAAGGAAAGAAAACAGATGCAGGTAATTGAAAAGAAATGATATACTTGAATATATGCCTTTTATTAGCCGCCTCTTCACCCATCATGCATTCAGTAAGTGCATAGAAGGGAGAGCATATTTGTCAAAGCAGATCCTGCCTGTGACCTCCACAAAGCCATCAGGAGAACTTGTGGAGCCATTCAGATGTGCAGGAGTGAACACATAGTCTCTGCCCATTCATTCTGGGATGCTCCCTTTTGAAGTTTTTGGAGTAAGATCTGGGAGACCAGCTTTCAAATTCTCACACAGACATAAAACTCACTGGATAACCTTAGACCAGTAAGAGTCCTTCAGCATGACATACCTCACAGGTTTGTTGTGAGGATAAAAAGAGGAGCAAGACAAACCATGTATGCCACCTTGAACTCCTTGGAGGAAAGGTGGAGTGTAAATAAATAAGTAGACTGAATTTTAGAAGGCAGCTTCCTTCAAGCTCTCCCTTGACCAACTGTGTTTCTTTCTTCCAACCAGGAAATAAATCAGTAGGTTAACACTGCTGTTTAGGCAGCTGCATAAGAGCCCAAGAAATGCTTCAGTATTGTTTTCACCTTCACGAGAAATGTAGATTAATATAATGCAGGTCAGGTATATGGGTTTCTTTGAACTTCTGAACAGCCCGAGGACCTTGCCAAAAGCATCAGAATAGCAAGTGGGGGAAAGTGAACCATTCTGATTCTTTTGAAGCATCATATCTGTGGGCTGATCCAGAGTTCTACCTCCTCTCTTCCATCTTCTTCCTCCTTGAAAACCCTCTGGAATATGACCTTCAAGCTCTCCCTTGTGTTTCCTTCTTCCAACCAGGAAATAAATCAGTGGGTTAACACTGCTGTTTAGGCAGCTGCATAAGAGCCCAAAAATGTTTCAATACTGTTTACACTATGAAGGGACAAATGGATTAATAAAATGTAAGTAAATGGGAAAGCTAAGAAGAGGAAGAAGAGGAGGGCAAGTAGGATGGCTGTTACAGCTTTTCCCTTCTTCCTCTGTTGTGATCTAAAGTAAACTTTTATAAACAGGACCAGAGTGGAAAGAGTCATGAGTGGGAGGCAAACTATAGCATTCACTAGAACCTGGTAGGAAAAGGCTTCGTCGTTACCCAGAAATTTTGGAATAATCCAGCAGATTGCAATGAGCAGGAAAGAAATGATCCATATTGTGGCACACACAAGGGTGGAAAATTGTGGTGGTCGGTGGCATCGATGCCAAAGGGGGAAGAGGACAGAAACACACCTGTCAATGCTGATGGCTGTCAACAGATATTGACCAGTGTTGTACATGAACCAAAAAAGATTGGAAGCCAATGGTACAATCAAATACATATAGGGAGGCAAGGATGAAAATGACCTCAGAAGATATATAATGGAGAAAATGAATAAGCATATAAGTGTCCCAAGGTCAGCAGCAGCCAGATGGAGGATGAAGGTGGTGAAAGGATTCCTCTTCATGCAAAAGCCAAGAAACCAGAGGACAGTTCCATTCCCCATAAGTCCAGAAATGCTAATAAGTAAAATGAGGACAGAGACAATAATTCCTGTTGCAGCATTCCATGAAAATATATCAAGAGGATCATATTGGAAGTTGGGGAGCCCAGTTCCATTTTCTGCTCCAATATCTTCCCCTGAAGCATTCAATGTGGACCAGGATCCCAGGCTACCATTGCTCATCTTGCCGGATCTCTGCTTTTGAGTTATTTCTTATATGGATCTCCCTACCAAGAGAAAATAAACTTGTTAATGTGAAATGACTTGCTCTTTAATTGCCAGGTAAAGGGGCCAGTGGGGCTTGCAGCTACCTGAATATATTAGGAGTTACAGAGAGTCTCTATGATAGGGTTCCCATATTCCCAAAAGTTAAAAAAAAATTCTTACTAAGGCAAGGAACATAGCTTTGTGGTGCAACATCTGCCTCCTGTGCAGAAGGGTTCCATCCCTGGCATCAACAATTAGGGCATACCCTTATCGGAAACCCTTGAGAGCCAGTGTGGTGTAGTGGTTAAGAGCGGTAGACTCGTTATCTGGGGAACCAGGTTCGCGTCTGCACTCCTCCACATGCAGCTGCTGGGTGACCTTGGGCTAGTCACACTTCTCTGAAGTCTCTCGGCCCCGCTCACCACACAGAGTGTTTGTTGTGGGGAGGAAGGGAAAGGAGAATGTGAGCCGCTTTGAGACTCCTTCGGGTAGTGAAAAGCGGGATATCAAATCCAAACTCTTCTTCTTGAGAAGTGCTATCAGCCAGAGTCACACATCCATAGAATCTTAGAGTTGGAAGGGACCCAAGGGTCATCTAGTCCAATCCCCTACAATGCAACAATGTAAAGCAATACTGGGCAAGTTGGAAAGAGCCAATGTGGCGTTGTGATTCCAATTTTGGAATAAGATCTGGAAGACCAGTGTTCAAATTCCCACACAAACATAAAACTCACTGAATAACTTCAAACCAGAGTTCCTCAGCTTGACTTAACTGACAATTTTCTTGTGAGGATAAAAAGAGGAGCAAGACAAACAATATATACCACCTTGAACTCCTTGGAGGAAAGGTGGGGTGTAAATAAATAAATGGATTGAATTTTAGAAGACATCTTCCTATACTTTCATGTTCCTAAAACCTCATACAGAATCTTTCACAGCTCCGTTATCTTTGAACCTTTTAACCCCAGGGATTGAAGCTGTGCATGTCAATAATATTAATATTAATATTAATAGCTGCTTAATTCTGCCACAGCAATTACTCCTCTTGCAAGCGAAGAATTTCTAACTTGAGCTTTTTGCTTACCTGTGACTAACGTTGGACCAGATATTGTGATTAGAGAGAGAGAGAACCAGAATTAAGTAATCCTCTGCTGGCGTAAAAAAACAGAAGATTTGCAGACACCAATGCAACTCCCAAGTCTTGAGAAAACATGCAATGCATTTAAGAGCTCGTGACAAGATGTGCTGGAATGTGCCTGTTTGCCTTCATTTATGCTTAATCAGTTTGCCAGTGTCATGTGACAAGAGAAAAACGATTGGCATTGGGTTGTCATTATAGTCTTTAGAGGATTGTGATCATGCACACTAACAGCTCCATTTGTACAATATACAAAAGTGCTTTGAAAGGCTCCATTACACTTCAAAAGCCTACAAGTAAGTTTTAAGCACTGAGAAGCACTTTGCTCCCCATGCAGGAGATTTCCCCCATGCAGGAGATTTCCAAAACACCAGGGGCAAGAAAGCCCAGCTAATGGTATGTAAAGAGCAGGATGATGGTACAGTAGGGATTGTTGTTTAGTCATTTAGTTGCGTCCGACTCTTCATGACCCCATGGACCAGAGCACGCCACTGCTGTCTTCCACTGCTTCCACTGTCTTCCACTGCTTCCTGCAGTTTGGTCAGACTCATGTTAGTAGCTTCGAGAACACTATTGAGAACACAGTAGGGATACAGAACCTTTTTCCAGCTAGAGGATCTCATTTTTTTCTGGGAAACCTCCTAGAAGGAAATACGTATAGCCAATCTACTCCCACTTGTAACCAAAGACTCCTGTTTGAGTAGGATGCTTGAAATCTCTCAAGCCTCTTTGCTCCCAGGTGCAAGCTACAAAAATACTATGCATGGCAGGAGAGAGTGCAGGAAGGTAAGGAAGGCATTTCTCATGGCAGAATTGGGATGAATGGGAACGAAGAAGGCTGGAAAAGTGGCAGCAAGAGTTTGTGAGTGACATTTGGCCCTCTGCTTCAGGCAGCAAAATGTCTTGCACCAACACTAACACATCACATCTTTTCTTCTTGCTTTTTTCTCTTTCTCTTTGGTGTCCTTGCATTTTTCTTTTCCTTCATGCTCCTCCTCAAAGGCAACCTTTATTGTGAAGTCTCTGGACTCCGTTGTCTTCATCTCTCCTTCAGTCTGTGTTGGTACCCAGCCCAACCCAACCATACACACATCAATTCTCAGTTCCCATGCATATGTTCAAAACTCTGAATAAATAAATATAAGAAACAGTCTTGTACAAGGTCAGACCATTATTCTACCGAGCTCAGATTGCTGACACTGACTAGCAGGGAACTAGGCAGGAATCATTCCTTTCCCTACCTGGAGCTGCCACTGAGTGAATCCAGGACTTTCTGCATGCTAAGTCAAAGCTCTGCAGATGAGGAAGAGCCCTCAAAACACCTGCAAGCATAAAGTGCATGTGTCTCTTGAGACTTTGATAAGAGATTTCCTGAACACACAGGAGATTGCTGGATTATCTAGGTTGAGGAAATAGAAAACTGCCCATGACTAATTGGGACATCAACTAATGGATATGAACTTTTTAACAGGATATGAATTCTGCACCCCTGCCATTATTGAACACAAAGCACTCCCTGATATTATCTGCTCAAGATTTTGTGTTCAGTGGTGGATGTACAATATGTGTTGAATGCACAGAAGAGGTTGTAACCGAGACCCTGAAATTCTAGAAACAGAATATTGCAAGTCTCTCTGCTCCCATTCCCTGAAAAACAGATGTGATTGGACAAAGGTAGGACATTCTGTGCATGGAATTTTTTCTTGATGGGAAATTATATTCTGCAGTGTCTTTTGTCTCTATCTCAGTCTCTAACCATTTTTAAACCCCTTTGCTCATTTTCATCTTTTCCTTTCCAAGTTAAATTTTTCACTGCTGACATTAAACTTGTGTCTCCAGCCCCTGGCAGACTAAATGTTTTGTTGTGGCTGCATTTCTGCAGCATGTTCCTCCTACAATAATAGTGCACAACATTTGGGTTTATTCTGCTTTATGAGTTGTCCTATGATACTTCCCAAATGCTACCACATTATTGCTGTCTGGAGGGAATATAGCAAACAAAAGTTGAGCAAAAAAATACCCCCCCCCCCAGAACACTGGTGCTTAAAAAGTTACAGGATTGCGTTACCTCCTTTTATATCTCAATGGAGGAGTTTGATTTGCCCGAGAGAGACAAGAAGAAAAATGCTTTTCATCAAGAGTCCCAGTAACAGGTTATACATATATAGTTAGGAGTGATCCCCAATTCGATGGGTTAAACATGACAAGGATTTCACTGTCACTGTGTGTTTTGTAAAATGTAAGTAACAGCATATCCCTTCATCTGCCCCACCTGCAATACAATGGGTCTCTCCCATATCAGTCCCTACAGCCACAGCAGGTGCTGTAATTTTCCAATGGTTTGACTTCACCCCCAAAGAGACAATCCATTGTCTCCTGAGACTGACAGATGCCAACAACGACATGGGAAACTTTGTACACTGAAAAGGGGAAAGTAAGTATCTTAAACCAAAGAGAGGGTTTTGTGTGAAATATTGGGTGTCTGGGGAGCATCATGGAGGCTATGGCTGTTGATCTGCCTCCTGGGTTGTGTTCCAATCAACAAGACAGACTGGAAATGAGGCTGCAGAAAAAAATCTGCAGTGTTCTGAAGCCTCTCCTTCTGAAGTTTGAAGGAAATGGTTGGGGAGGTGTTGTTGCTGAGTCCCTGGGTCATAAGGAGGGAGGAAGCACAGAGAAGGGAAACTGGAGATAAGGAGTTAACAGGAAAAGAAATCCCATGAGAGAAGAGTCTTACCAGAGAAAAAATAGAGACACAGAAAGTAAGCTAATTTTGCTAAGGACCCTATTTTTCTGTGCATAAGACGCCCCCATGTAAAAAACTATGCCTATTTTTTAAAACCCAAAATTAAGAAATTAAGATGTTTAGCTTTTGGGGGGTGGGGGAGGTCACTTCTGCCAATTGCTCCTGCCTGCCCGCCACTGCCGATCACTTGCCACAGCCACTGCCATTCACACACCTTGCCGCAGCCACAATTATCTGCCCACTTGCCGCCACCAACAGCCCACCCACCCAATTGCCATAGCCACCAATCGCCTGCCTGCCTCGCCACAGCCGGCAATCACTTGCCCAATTGCTGCAGCCACTGCCAATCTCCTGTTTGCTGCTGCCATTAATCGCATGTCCCCCCCCCCTCTGCATTCACTATCTTTGTATAAGATGACACCCAATTTTTTGCCTTTTTTTTTTTTAGCAAAAAGCATGGTCTTATACACGGAAAAAATATGGTAATCTAGTTCTTTTTCATCCTAATGGCAAGCCAGAAGGAGAATAGGAAGAAGGGAAGTAAAGAAGAATGAGGTGGCAGGGAAATACACACATGTATAATGGGGTCTGATGATGACATGAAAATCCTTGTGTGTTTATGTGTGTGTCTGCATGTGTGCACTTTCTGAACAAAACTTCATCCAAGCTAGCTTATCTACTGTAATGGTGGGGTCTCTCCCACAAAAGCAAGACAACTCCGGCAGCAATTAACTCAGGTTTATTGCTCAAAACACACAAATCACTCTGGAGCTCAGTCACTCAGCGTCTACTTCCATATTATAAATGCCCTCAGTCCTGTATACCTGAAGGAGCGTCTCCACCTGCATCGTTCAGCCCGGACACTGAGATCCAACGCCGAGGGCCTTCTTGCGGTTCCCTCATTGCGAGAGGTGAGGTTACAAGGAACCAGACAGAGGGCCTTCTCAGTAGTGGCACCTGCCCTGTGGAACGCCCTTCCATCAGAGGTCAAGGAAATAAGAAGCTATCCTATTTTTAAAAGGCATCTGAAGGCAGTCCTGTTTAGGGAAGTTTTTAATATTTAATGCTGTATTGTTTTTAAAGACTCAATTTGGGAGCCACCCAGAGTGGCTGGGAAATCTCAGCCAGATGGGCAGGGTACAAATAATAATTATTATTATTATTATTATTATTATTATTATTATTATTATTATTATTATTAGCTTTTGCCAAGTCTGAGTTCCGCCCCTTCCTCTTCCCACATTTAAATCCCCAGTATCACTTCCTTTCCTGTTCATGCCTCTCATTAATTATTGCGAGCCTACGCATCTTGTGATGGGATAATTCTGGTGGCCCTTCCTCTGAGTCTGAGCTTAAACTGTCTGTCTGTCTCTTCTCCCTGGAACTCCCCCCCTTCCTTCTCCTTGTTCTCGGAACTCAGGCTTCTACTGCAACTTGGCTGCTCCTCCCTCGTTCCGCATTCCTGCCTAATTACCTCCTCCTGTCTCTCCAAGCCCTCTCCTTCTGTCAGCAATGGGACGCAGCTGACACCTACTGACAAAAGTAACATAAAAAATTAGCTTCCCCAAACTCCAAAAGACTTATCCAAATGAATTCTACAAACGTTGCTCATAAAATCAGCAGTAGAATGCCCCCACAGTTGAATAATGTTGCTTTTCTAAAATGTTGCTGACATAGCTTTCCAAAAACAATGGAACAATGCCAATAAGTAAAGTGTTCCAGAGAAAAGGCTCCCCCCTCTCTTGTCTACCAGTACTTCCATTTAAGAATATCAGTTATGTATTTTCAAACAAATTCCATACATGAGACAAAACATGCCAGCCTTCCCTGACATCTATTTGTCCAGCTCACTAGTAGAGACTGACTCCACCTCCCCTCTCTTTGTTCTTTTAGGAGGCAATTCTACAGCAGAAGAACCCGAAAGCAAAATTTGAACAGAATGGCTAATTTCATTCAGCCATCCTTGCCTCGTTTGGATGTTAGCAAAGGATATCCAGCGACATACAATGGCACTGAGTTTCCAAACAATGGTACCAACAATGGGGATCCAGGATTGATGGCTAAATATAATTTAGAAACACTTATTTTTTTCACCATCACTGTTCCCTTCATCGTGTTTGGGCTGTGGGGCAATGGAACTGTCATCTGGCTGCTTGGCATCCGCATTAAGAGGAATACTTTCTCAACATACATAGTGAACCTCTCCGGTGCTGACTTTGGGTTGCTCATTGTTGAAAGTATTCTCTAATATACTGGAGCATATCTAATTCGTATCGTGACCTTATAAGTGTGTTGTTCAATGACCTCTTCCTATTCCTGTACAGTGTTGGCCAATTTCTGCTGACAGTCATCAGCATTGACAGGTGTGTGTCTGTCCTCTTCCCACTTTGGTATCGATGCCACCGGCCAACACACTTCTCCAGCACTGTCTCTGCCCTGCTGTGGGTCCTGTCCCTCCTTCTCCCTGCAACTCACTTCACTCTCTTCCTGACACATGAATTTAAATATTATTTCCTAAAAAACCTGCAGATCTTCATAAATGGCATCATTTGTCTCCCACTCTTGACTATCTCCACTCTGACTCTGTTCATAAAAATCTATTTTAAGTCACAACCATACCAGCGGGGAAAACATTTGGTAGCCATATTGCTGACTCTGCTCTTCTTTCTCATTTTTTCTTTCCCACTGAATGTTTTTTACTGTATGAAAATGCTTAATCAGCACTTGCCCTCCCATATGATGCGTTATGGTTACTTCTGTGCCTGCCTAAACAGCAGTGTTAATCCATTGATCTATTTCCTGGTTGGGAGACAGAGGAGGGACAAAACTAGGAGGAGCATGGAGAGTATACTAAAGAAAATCTTTGTGGAGGAGGGAGAAAGTAGAGAGGAACTGGAAACCTAGTTATGATGCCTGTATCGTTTATTTATTCTTCATTCGGTATTTTTGCACCCAATCTTTCTCTCAAGAGCTTCAACAGAGCTTGTGTGCTCCACATTCTAGTACTAAGGATTCTGGTTTGTGCTTTGTAAAAACTCAAATAGATTGACGTTGGACAGCCCTGTAGAAATGTATAGCATAGCTGGGGGGTCTGAAGGAGCAGCCTTCAATGTGACTATCTAAATCTGACCCATCCCACAGAGCTGGTCCAGCAGGATATCATGTTCAATGTTATCAAAAGCTGCCAAAGAAGCAGCGTCATGCTCCTTCTGTCTCGGTCCTGTATCCATATTGAAATTGTGGTAATCTGTCATCTCCAGGAACAGCTGGAGGGGACTAAACTACCAAGACTCTCTCCACTACCTTATCCCAAAATGGAATGTACTATCTGCATCATGCAATGAAGTGTTTTGCTAAACCCTGAAGCCAATGATACACACACACACACACACACACACACACACACACACACATTCCAGCCGGCTTTCACCAGCTAGGATGGACAGAGATCCAAAGTGCCCATCATCAGATGCAAAGCCACATGTATCTTGTACACATCATCAGGCCACATCAACTGCAAATGATTCCACAAGACAGTGGAAAAATTGCCACACCTGCCACACCTGACTTACTGTAGAGTTGATTGACACTCTTCTCAGAGCATTAGGCATATTGATCACAGATAACCTCCATTTTCAGTTGAACTGGTGTCTACACCACATGGAAAAAAAAGTATTCCTAATATTGATTTATTTTTGTTGGGATTTGTAAACTGCTAGCATATTTCTGATTAAATGCAAAACATGTTGCAAATTGACTGTATATTTTCCTGTCATTTCATTTGTATTAAAACACTATTTTCACAAGGTGGCACCTTTGGTGATCTGAAGGACAAGCCTGTGACAGACACAGGATCAGCAAGCATCCCAAGTGTTTATTCGGTAATGGGAAAGGTGAATGACCCCAGGATGGTTAAGTCCAGTCAAAGGCGACTATGGGGTTTTGGTGCTCATCTCACTTTCAGGCCAATGGAGCTAGCATTTATCCACAGACAGCTTTCCGGGTCATGTGGCCAGCATGACTAAACTGCTTCTGGCACAACGGAACACCGTGATGGAAATGGTGAGCGCATGGAAATGCCATTTACCTTCCCACCACAACAGTTCCTGTTTATCTACTTGCACTGGTGTGCTTTTGAACTGCTAGGTTGGCTGGAGTTGGGACAGAGTAATGGGAGCTCTCCCCATTGCAAGGATTTGAACCACCAACTTTCTGATCGGCAAGCCCAAGAGGCTCAGTGACTTAGACCACAGCGCCACCTGCGACCCTTTTAAGATAGGCAAATATATGGAGGCCAGCATAGTTAATTAATCCTGCAGCTGCACTTTTGCTGGCAGACACTCAGCCTTCAGCTGACCCTCAAGCAGATCCTCCCGGATCCTCCTCATAGAATCCTAGAATCCTAGAGTTGGAAGAGACCCCAAGGGCCATCCAGTCCAACGCCCTGCCAAGCAGGAAACACCATCAAAGCATTCCTGACAGGTGGCTGTCAAGCCTCCGCTTAAAGACCTCCAAAGAAGGATACTTCTACCTGGAGCACAAATAGTAAATCTAGACAATAAAGCAAACCAAAAGTACAGTATTCTGAAACTAGTAGAAGCAACAGTAGTAACTTGGTTTCAAATCCAACAAATACATCCAGCTAGGAGGCGTCTCCAAAGTTTGGTCTTTCTTTCTTTTTTATTTTCTTTTTAAATTTTCTTTATGGGACATCTTACATTTGCTATAGCCTTGAATGTGTTTTGTGCTCTTTTCCATAGCCATGATTCTTTTAACCCGTTTGAGAATTGAAATTTAGAAGCCTTTTTTATTATTCTGTTCAACCACTGCATCTCTCCTGAAATAGTCAGAGTTGATTTTACCCTCATCCACTGCTTGGAAACCCACTTTTCTTCCACCTATTCTTAGAGGGGAAGAATCTCCTCCTAAGTTTGCTGGTGACAATCTTGATAACACACTGGTAATCATTTTTCTCATCATATGATACTGCCAAACTGTTTAAGTACAGATGAAGATTTCCTGTACATTTTGCAGTGAGCTTGAGACACTGGGTATACCTCAGGACTTTGGAGTTTCATTGGTTTCTGCAAATTTCCTGATTGCAAGCTATTCCAGCACAGGAATTTTTTTGTCTCTTGATCTCTCTGATTCATAATACCTGATCCAAAGTTTGTCACAGGTAAGTGAGCAACTCAAATTCAAATTTCTTCATTGCCAAGGGCAGGAGGGAAGTCATTGCTCAGTGGCAGAAGTATGCAGTCGTTTTAGTCTTGCAAACAGGCACAGATTCAGGCTCTTGGGGTGAGTTGCTTACCGGGGTGCCAACTTGAATAAAATATTGGGTTGGGAGCCAGTAAGACCTGCCCTGCATAATCGATCACATGATATGGTGCACACACACCATTTGAATGGCAATGCCCATCAACTTGGGGGACGACCCCCTCAAAATTTTATTGAGGGTAGAAGATCCCTCAGGCCCTAGGAGTTGGCTCCTATAACTAGTTGACATTGGTTCATCTAGCCCAGTATTGTCTACACTGACTGGCAGCTGTTCTCCAGGCTTTCAGACAGGGGTGTTTCCCCAGTCCTACCTTAGACACCAGGGATTGAACCAGGGACCTTCTGCTTGCAGGCCAGATGCTCTACCACTGAGCCATAGCCCCTTCTCTAGGAAGCATTGATCTGATACATTAGCACTAGGCTCAACCCCTGGAGTTAAAAAGATGGCAGGACTGAGAAAGACTCTGTATGAAGTCTCCCATTTCTGTGTTTGCCTTTTTCCTTAGGACAGTGAGCTTGAGGTTGTACTGGATGAAGCCTGCAAAGCTCTGTTCTGCAGCTTCTGAACTGCCTGACACCCAGCTGTGACACAAGGTGAGCTCCCCGTTGTTCCTGAATGACCCCCAAGATGCCTGTATAAAGGAGGGGTGGGGGACCTCTGGCCCATGGGCCAAACAGGCTCATCTGTCATCCCCATTTAGCCCATGCCACTATTTGGGGCCATTTTGGAAGTTATACATGACATCAGCTGTGACAGCTTGGCAAACACTGTCCCCATGATCTGTGGTCTGCAGGGACAGAGATGAGAGAGGGAGCCCTGTTTCAATGAAAATTTAGTTGGAATAAAAATGTAGCACTTTTGCATACAGATATATTTACTCTACAGGGGTGTATAAAAAGGGTGTGTGTGTGTGTGTGTGAAAAATAAGCACATAGCGAATAGAGTCTTTATTGGTTGCATACATGTTGGTGAAGATGCAAGAATAAGAATAGGCTCCCAAATTGATACAAAGATGACAAAGATCATCATTATTTTTAGTAAATACAAATTCCAACTTTTCTCCCCTCCCAGCAGAAGTGTCTACACCAGAAGAAGCAAAAGAGGAAAGTTTGGCCAATGGCCAATTTAAGCCTAACAGCCCTGTCTCCTCTGAGTGCTGGAGAAGACTATTATGGAGCAGACAATGAAACAGTCTTCTACTACAATAGCCACAGTAATGATGATTCAGCATCAAGTGATGAGCTGGAACTAGTTATATTGACGATCAGCTGCATGTTAATCAGCATTTTGGGGATTGGGGGGAATGGGACTGTCATCTGGCTTCTTGGCTTCTGCATTAAGAGGAACCCATTCACCACTTTTATCCTGAACCTCTCCATTGCTGACTTTGGGTCACTCACAGCTAACTTTATTCTGGACATTAATTGGATTGCATATGGTAATAGTACAGGCCTTCTGTATGCATTATTTGATGATATCTTCCTAGTCATGTACAATGCTGGGCAATTTTTACTGATAGCAATTAGCATTGACAGGTGTGTGTCCATCCTGTTCCCACTTTGGCATCGATGCCACCGACCAGTGAATTTGTCCACCACTTTGTGTTCCGTAATATGGGTACTCTCTTTCCTTCTCCCTGCTGCTAACTTCCCTGTTCAGCTGACTGTTGACATGACTTATCAGAGCATAAACAGTTACCAGTATATTTTAAATGGCTTCCTTTGCCTCCCACTCATAACTATCTCCACTCTGATTCTCTTCATCAAGTTCTGCTTTAAATCACAACAGCAGGGGTGGATGAAGCTTCTGATAGCCATCTTGTTGACTTTGTTCTTCTTCCTCTTTTTTTCTTTTCCGTTGAATGGCATTTACATTGCCGTGTATGTTTTTCATTCCCCATTTACACATCATTTACTTTATGTCTACTTATGTTTCTGCATGAGCAGCAGTGTTAACCCTTTGACCTATTTCCTTATTGGAAGACTGAAGAGAGGCAGACCAAAGAAGAGCATGAAAGCCATACTCCAGAATCTTTTCAAAGAGGAAGAAAACTCTCCAGAGAATCTTGAGATCTCTGTTGAAACTCAGCTATGATGGCTCCAAATGATCGTCACTTCTAGCTTTATAATTCCAGTTCTTCTAATGAAGCTTTCTAGTTCCGACTAATTAAACCTGCCTAACTTTGTGTTGAGTTGCCTGTAGCCTGTGTTTATTGTGGGTTATGGATCTCAGGGTGTGCATAGAATGACTTCTAAAGTCCCTCATCAATCTGGGAAAGGTGCTAGGTAAAGATTACTTGAACTACCAGTCATATGTGAAGGATCTGTGTAGCAACATTGATTAAATGATTTTTTTTATTTGATTTCTCCAGTTGAAATGATGCCCATGGAAAGCAGAGCAGGATCCAGTCAGGGATTTCAGACAGTAACATTTATACACTGACATATATCCCAAAAGTTGCATACATGGTCCTTGAAACAACATGTTGCATTGAGGTGTATTTGGTTCAGAATTTTAGCCACTGAGCTCTACTCATAACATTTCCACTTTTCTTTAGGGGGCTCCAGTGACACCATATTGATTCACATAAGACTGGAATGAAGGTGGAATGGAGCTTCAGCTTCTGCATGTGTGTGTGTGTGTGTGTGTGTGTGTGTGTGTGTGTCTGCCTCTGTTATCCCTTCCATAGTTGAGGGAGTCATAATCATAATCCTACCATTTGTTAACTTCCAGGGTTTAGGGGGGTTCCTCCAATCTATAACATGATCTTCTCCCAGCTTTGTTTCTCTTCAAAGGTGTGTTGAAACTCATAGTGGGTTTGGCTTTGCATAGCTCTAAACAGAAGTATACAAGAGAATGTGCTTTGGAAAGCAAATTCCATGCTAGGGATCATTAGGAAAGGAATTGGAAATAAAACTGCTGATATCACAATGACATTATACAAATCTATCAGCTATCAATGGCAATTTAAATGAACCTATGCATTTATCAAATACATTGTAACCAAAAGGAAAACAAAATTTTACATTCAGGGAGCTGTTCATTCAAATCCTAGTTTTAATGTCATCTAAACATTGGGCAATGTAAATGTTGGGAAAGCATTTACATGTGTATCCAAACAGGTTTGCAGACATAGACAGAGGAGTTCTTCAGTGCAGTGCAGACCTCCATACCAATGTGTGGTACATTTTAAGGTGTTGACGGGAGCATACTTTTGAGGCTTCATATGCCAGTGTTCATGAAGTCTGGGATGAACCGGCCTTTTTTGCCCTCTACTTTCCCTCCTTACGTGACATGTCAGCTTTGGTGCAAATACTGGCTTGTATAGTGCTAGAGTCCCCTGTTTCTTCACGCCAAGAAACTGTGGCCCAGTCTTGGTTCACCAGAGCAAGAGTGAAGGGTGGTGAGAAGTGTTTGGCCTCAATGCCTGTTTATAGCATCACAAACAATTTACAAAGACTCAAATTATCATCCAAACACAGCTTGTGTTTACTTCCCTTCAGCTATCAGTGACAATTTAAATGAACCCATGACTTTATCCAATGCGTTCTAACCAAAAGAAAACAGCATTTTTCATTGAAGGATTTGTTCATGCAAATCCTAGTTTTGGTGTCAGTATCATCTAAACATTGGACAATGTAAATACTGGGGAAGGATTTACATTTGTATCTGAACAGCTTTGCAGAAGTAGATGTAGACTTCTTCAAGGCAGGACAGACAATCTCAGTAATGTGTGGAACATTTTGGGGTGGGGCCAGCAATGTTCATGTGAGGCTACATGGGCCGTTTTTCAGGAAATCCAAACCTCCTCTGCAGTAGGAAGTAACATTGGGACAATGAATGTATTCTAAGGAGCTCTCATCCCCCAAACCCTGAAGATGTCTGATATGTTTATTTAGCTGTAGCTATTAGATAGAATGTGTTAAGGTCAGAAACATGAAAAGCAATTATATATATTTGATGATTAAATGATATATAATTATCATTTAACAGAGATAAAGAATGCAATTAAAGATGTGGAATTAGACTTTATTTATTTTTAAATTGTTATCTAACCCTGCTTCCCTATGGAGGAAAATCATTGAAATATGTGGAGTTATAATCATTTACAGTAAATAGGAACAGTTCACAGGGTAGAGGACGAATTAGATAAATGATTACATAATTGGTCTGTATATTAAGTAGGCAGGTAGGTAGGTAGGCTTATAATATGAATGGAAGAGGGAGAGAGACAGAGGAAAAATATTCCTGGCTCCTTATACTGCAAGATGATCATGAAAGTGCGAGAGGCAGACTGAGGCAGAAGAAACCCAGGCTCCATTGGCTGTGGAAGGGAGGGGAGAGGCAGAGAGAGAGAGATGCAGGCAGGAAAAAAAGACTGGAATGAAGTTTCAGCTTCTGCATGTGTGTGTGTGTCTCTCTCTTTCTCTGCCTCTGTTATCCCTTCCATAGTTGAGGGAGCGCAAAATATGGTCTGAAGGAGAGCGCAAAATATGGTCTGAAGCTCAACATCAAAAAAACGAAGATCATGGCCACTGGTCCCATCACCTCCTGGCAAATAGAAGGGGAAGAAATGGAGGCAGTGAGAGATTTCACTTTCTTGGGTTCCATGATCACTGCAGATGGTGACAGCAGTCACGAAATTAGAAGACGCCTGCTTCTTGGGAGAAAAGCAATGACAAACCTAGACAGCATCTTAAAAAGCAGAGACATCACCTTGCCAACAAAGGTCCGTATAGTTAAAGCTATGGTTTTCCCAGTAGTAATGTATGGAAGTGAGAGCTGGACCATAAAGAAGGCTGATCGCCGAAGAATTGATGCTTTTGAATTATGGTGCTGGAGGAGACTCTTGAGAGTCCCATGGACTGCAAAAAGATCAAACTTATCCATCCTTAAAGAAATCAGCCCTGAGTGCTCACTGGAAGGACAGATCCTGAAGTTGAGGCTCCAGTACTTTGGCCACCTCATGAAACGAGAAGACTCCCTGGAAAAGACCCTGATGTTGGGAAAGATGGAGGGCACAAGGAGAAGGGGACGACAGAGGATGAGATGGTTGGAAGTGTTCTCGAAGCGACTTGTATGAGTTTGGCCAAACTGTGGGAGGCAGTGGAGGATAGGGGTGCCTGGGGTGCTCTGGTCTATGGGGTCATGAAGAGTCAGACACGACTGAATGACTAAACAACAACAACAACAGTTGAGGGAGTCAGATTTATTTTTCCTCCTCTGCCTGCCTCCACTACTTCCACACACATTGTGTAGCAGAGGGAGGCTAGTTCCATTCCCTGCTCTCTCCTTCATGTTTTGACACACTGGAGAGGAGAAAAAGCAATTTGATACTTCCCTCCCAATACAGTGGAACTTCGGGTTACGTACCTCCTCCTTACGAACGCTTCGGGTAACGAGCTCTGCTATCCCAGAAGTAGATACTCCTGGTAGCAAACTCTTTGCCCCAGGATGCTAGGAAAAGTTGCGCTCAGGTGGTACGGCAGCAGTGGGAGGCCCCTTTAGCGAAAGCGTGTCTCAGGTTAAGAACGATTTCATGTTAAGAACAGACCTCCTGAATGAATTAAGTTCATAACCGGAGGTACCACTGTAAAGCAGTGGAGACACAGGGAGAGCCTTAGTGCAGGGCCTTACCCCAGCTTGCCAGCCAGAGGCTTTTGGTTATGTATGGATTTTGCACAAACATACTTCACCTGTAACAGAATGTGATGATTGCACTGTAATGCATAATGCACAATGGTACATAACACATAACAAATGACACATACAATGCAACGCATCAAATTATACACATTATCAACCCAGCAATACATTCCATAACTCAACCCATGCAAAATAGGAAATCAGATCACACATGCAGAAGATTGCTAAAGAACCCAGAAGGAGAAAGAAAACCTGCACATGCCATTTGAGGCACCTGCTAATGGATTTGCACATTTTAACAGGATATCAGTCATCCGCCCCACCTTTCCTGAACAAACACAAATCTATCTGATGTTCTCTGACCAAGGTTGAGTGCTGCCTTCTGAACGGGCAACATCTCTTTTGAAAACAGAAAAGAGATATTGGTTCAGACCCAAGAATTCTAAGTGAAGATCCCAAGCCTTGTGGGGGGAAACCAGGTGGGACTGAATAAGGTAGGATATTTTGTGCAGAGACCCTCATTTTCCCCTTCTTTGAGGCCACTTCCTATTCTCCCTTCACATCCTCCTCAAAGAAAACCTGTTCCCTAAAGATTCTGGCTTAACTTCTTTGTCATCATCCTAACCGAAATGAAAGCAACCCATTTTTAAATGACTTTGCTCATATTCATCTACTGTATTCCTTTCCAGATCTGCTTCTCTGTTTTTGACATTTAAGTGGTGGTTTCCTCTGAAATTTCTCTAAGTGTGACCATGGACCCAAATAATAGCAGGATGGTCACTGACACATATGTATGTTATCTCTATCTTTCCCCTCAATGAGATCCACACTACTTGGGTATTTTGGATGGCACATCCCTTAAAGTTTGCATGTACCCTCTCTGAGCAGCTTTGCAAAGATGACTAATTGCAAGGGAAAGGCTTGCTTTCAAATAACCACCATGGTACACAGAGGCGTACACCCCCCGGGGGTGGGGCCTTGCTCTGTAGCGTATGCATCATGACATCATGATGCATGCGCTATGGAGCGCAGCCCGGGCAGACTGCTGCAGACATGCACAGTCCGCCCAGACTCCCAAGCCGTCACCCGGCACCCCTTCCGTGCGGCAGCTACTCGCACGGCGACTTCGGAGTCGCACTTGCGGGGAGGGGTGTGTGGTCGGGCGGCGGCTTGGGAGTCAGTCCACCTGGAATTCCCAAGCCGCCGCTCGGACCCCCCCCCCGCGAGTGTGATTCGCAAGCCACTGCCCGGCAGCCCTTCTGCGCCAGCAGCCGCCACATGAAAGGGACGAAAAAGGGTTGCTGGGTGGCGGCTTGGGAGTCACACTCTCGGGGTGGTGGTGGTGCAGAGTGTCACCCTCCCCAGGCTGCAACCCAGGGTGCCACACCCCTACATCCCACCCTCACTACGCCACTGCTAGTACAAGATAATACTAAAAGCAGGGTGGGAGGAGAAAAGGGAAAACTAAATTCTATTGCGAAGGAGAAATTGACATGCTGTATCTATGCTATTTTTTTGTTGTAAACCACTTTGAGTGTTTCTTTTTTACAATTATACATTTGATTGCAACTTACACACATTTAACATGTGTTAATTAACTTTATGTGGCTGAAGGCCAGCCAGTGTAAATTATTATTATTATTATTTATTATTATTATTATTATTGATTTATTTATACTACACCTTTTTCGCTGGCACGACTCAAGGTGGCTTACAGGTAAAAATGTTGTTGTTGTTCAGTCATTCAGTCGTGTCCGACTCTTCGTGACCCCATGGACCAGAGCACGCCAGGCACGCCTATCCTTCACTGCCTCTCGCAGTTTGGCCAAACTCATGTTAGTAGCTTCGAGATCACTGTCCAACCATCTCATCCTCTGTCGTCCCCTTCTCCTTGTGCCCTCCATCTTTCCCAACATCAGGGTCTTTTCTAGGGAGTCTTCTCTTCTCATGAGGTGGCCAAAGTACTGGGGGGAGAGAACAGGTAAAAATACAAACCACTAAAAACACAGGGGAAAAACGATCATTAAAAAAAATTAAACATTGATAGAGTTAAAAACTGTATGTTGTTGTTGTTCAGTCGTTCAGTCGTGTCCGACTCTTCGTGAAAGCATCAATTCTACGGCGATCAGCCTTCTTTATGGTCCAGCTCTCACTTCCATACATTACTACTGGGAAAACCATAGCTTTAACTATACGGACCTTTGTCGGCAAGGTGATGTCTTTGCTTTTTAAGATGCTGTCTAGGTTTGTCATTGCTTTTCTCCCAAGGAGCAGGCGTCTTCTAATTTCGTGACTGCTGTCACCATCTGCAGTGATCAGAGAGCCCAAGAAAGTAAAATCTCTCACTGCCTCCATTTCTTCCCCTTCTATTTGCCAGGAGGTGATGGGACCAGTGGCCATGATCTTAGTTTTTTTGATGTTGAGCTTCAGACCATATTTTGCGCTCTCCTCTTTCACCCTCATTAAAAGGTTTTTTAATTCCTCCTCACTTTCTGCCATCAAGTCAGTATCATCAGCTTATCTGAGGTTGTTGATATTTTTTCCGGCAATCTTAATTCCGGTTTGGGATTCATCCAGTCCAGCCTTTCGCATGATGAATTCTGCATATAAGTTAAATAAGCAGGGAGACAATATACAGCCTTGTCGTACTCCTTTCCCAATTTAGAACCAATCAGTTGTTCCATATCCAGTTCTAACTGTAGCTTCTTGTCCCACATAGAGATTTCTCAGGAGACAAATGAGGTGATCCGGCACTCCCATTTCTTTAAGAACTTGCCATACACAACTGTATACACATAATCTATTAAAACCTCACAAATAATTACGATGAAAGCAACACAGCACCAGCACTTCTGTTAAAAGCTGTCAGATCCCAAAAGCCCGTTGAAACAAGAAATCACAAAGATGAAATGCACAGAAGGTGGAGAGTTTAAAAACTCTTTTTTTGTACAGGGTTTTCCTGGTGCAGAAAGAGCTTTCAAACTCTCTGCCTTGCATAATATTATCCAGGATGCTCTCACGCAAGGCCCACTCAGTGCATGGTCCTAGAAAGATAAGAATGGGGGCAGTTCCAAAGAAGTGGTTCGAGCATATGCATTTTTTTGTAGATGCACACCACCCCTGGAACATGATCATACTGTGTAAATGTTGATGATAGATAGATAGATAGATAGATAGATAGATAGATAACTATTGTTGCATGGTATCTGTTGCAGAACTACCCATTCATTTGCCTGCCTTGACTCCTCTTGTGGCTTCAAAAGACCATCCCACATGGTTGCGTATGAAGTAGGTGACCAAGTCCCACCAGGACTTCATGTTCTCTGCAAGCAACCATTATTTAATGGGGAAGAAGACAAAAATTCTGCAATCCGCATGTGTGCATATTCTTGATGGCATATTCTTCCCCTCCACCAACTCTCCCCAGTTGTCTCCCCCATGCTGTCCAGAAAGAGATAAAGTCTGTAATCGTCCATCACATGTTCTCATTTGTTTCCTCTGGGGATGGCAGAATCTGTCAATTTCAGTTTTCCCCATTCCTCTTTTTTTTTTTTTTTTGCATTCTTAAATTCAGCTCTCCACACTTCTGCAGTAACTTGCTATTGCTAAAAATAAAAAAAATTCAAATGAACATTATTCAACATTTTAGGGCACTTTGTGCAAAGTGCGATGCGGGTGGTGCTGTGGTGTAAACCACTGGGCCTCTTGGGCTTGCCGATTGGAAGGTCAGCGGTTCGAATCCCTGAGACGGGGTGAGCTCCCGTTGCTCGGTCCCAGCTCCTGCCAACCTAGCAGTTCGAAAGCATGACAAAGTGCAAGTAGATAAATAGGTACCGCTCCAGTGGGAAGCTAAATGGCATTTCCGTGTGCTGCTCTGGTTCGCCAGAAGCGGCTTAGTCATGCTGGCCACATGTCCTGGAAAACCTGTCTGCAGACAAACGCCAGCTCCCTCAGCCTTTAAAGCGAGATGAGTGCCACAACCTGTCCGCGACTGGACTTAATGGTCAGGGGTAAGGTAAAGGGACCGCTGACCATTAGGTCCAGTTGTGTCCGACTCTGGGGTTGCGGCGCTCATCTCGCGTTACTGGCCGAGGGAGCCGGGGTATAGCTTCCGGGTCATGTGGCCAGCATGGCAAAGCCGCTTCTGGCGAACCAGAGCAATGCACGGAAATACCTTTATGCAAATTTAAGCAACATTTGTTCAGAGCAGATTCCCCTCACCCCCAAGCTAGGCATGTTGCACAATTAATAATGTTACGCGTATGGAATGTTCTGCCCAGAGAGACTCACCTGGTGCCTTCATTACATATCTTTAGGAAAATACATTTCTGAGCACACTTGTAGCTAAGCATGTTTGCTTACTGATAAATCATATTCAATGGCATTAGCACACATAGCAACATGCTGTAAGAATTTTCAGGGCACCTCAATCTGGGTTCAGGTGCAGTTTGCAGACTGAATCAGCCTTGGTCACCTGTATTGAGGGTGCAACTCTGTTTGCAACTCTATGATTCTATGATTCCATGCTCTGCAGGAATGGAGAAGGATGATGGGTTATCTCAGCAACTATCTGCAGTTCAGCTTCAACCCGGAATTTTTAAAAAAAATCTACAGGAATGTATGGAAAGATAGAAAAATTAACCAATTCAGAGCACGTAGAATAAGGTCATAGAATCATAGAACTATAGAGCTGGAAGGAACCCTGAGGATCATCTAGTCCAATCCCCTGCAATGCAGGAATCTGAACCTGCAACCTTGACGTTGCCAGTATAAAGCTCTAACCAACTGAACTATCCAGGCTAATAATTACCATTATTATTTATGTGTGTTCCTGAAAATGCAACAGTAACTGGAGATGAGCCAAGAAGAATTATTTCACTTCAACAATATTTTATGAAATTGCTATAATGGATGAGGCAAGAAAGACTAGAGTAAACAGAAAGCTTTAATTCGATCTTCATTTGCTCAGCTGCATTAGCAAAGACTAATTCCAGCCTTGATGCTTTACTTCCAGCAGGAATATATACACCAAAAGAAGCACGGAAACAAAGATTGAAGATGACGACCAGTTTCAACCCAACATCTTTGTCCCTTTCGTACAATGAAACTGCTTTCTCCAACAACAGCAACAGTAATGATGACCCAAAATCGTTTGTGCATTATGGATTAGAAACATATGTTGTGTTTGTATTAATAATTATAATTTGCATTTTGGGGTGCTGGGGGACTGGAAATGTCATCTGGTTGCTTGGCTTCTGTATTAAGAGGAGTCTTTTTACCATTTACATCCTGAACCTTGCCATTGCAGACTTCGGCTTACTCACAGTTGAACTGATTATAGAAGTAGCTTGGGCTGTAGGAGGTCTGAAGGAGAGCCTTCTGAAAGCGTTCCTTGATGATGTTTTCCAATCCATGTACAATGCCGGTCAGTTTCTGCTGACAGCTATCAGCCTTGACAGGTGTGTGTCTGTCCTGTTCCCACTTTGGTACCGATACCACCGTCCGCCACATTTGCCCACCATTGTGTGTGCCTTAATATGGGTGTTTTCTTTCCTTCTCCCTGGAATTCACTTCATTGCCCACCTGACCTTTAAGGAAAACCAGGATCTCATAAAATACTACCAGTATACTTTTAATGGCTTCTTTTGCCTACCACTCATGACTATCTCCACCCTGATCCTGTTTATCAAGGTCTGCTTTAAATCACAACAACAAAAGCGGGGAAAACTACTAATGGTTATCCTGCTTACTCTGTTCTTCTTCATCTTTTTGTCTTTTCCAATGAATGCCTATTACATGGCCATTTATATTTTTCATTCACCAATGCCCTATTCCTTACTTTATTGCTACTTAAACACTGCTCTGAACAGCAGTGTGAACCCTTTGATTTATTTCCTGATTGGGAGACAGAAGCGAGGCACACCTAGGGAGAGCATGGGAGCCAGGCTCCAGAATGTTTTCAAAGAGGAAGAAAACTCTACAAAGTAAGTGGAGACCTCTGTTGAAATCCGCTTATGATGACTCCAAAGAATATAGGTTTTAGCTGCATCACTCTAGTTACGATAAGACACTATAGCTTCTACTTAATTAGATATGTATCCCAAATCTGCTGATATTTCCTTCTTGCTCAAGGGGGATGAGGTTTGGCTACCTAAGTCCAAACATGAGAAGTTCCACATATAAAAACTTATTTATTAAGGACATTTATAGTTCACCTATTCATATACCAAAGAAGCATAAGGAGTGAAGTTACCATTGGACCCTATAGCTCTGTATTGTATACACTGACTTACAAGGGGTGCCAAATTGAATGAAGTATTGCGGGGACCCAGGGAAGCCCCGCCCCACACTATCAATCACATGGCACAGTGCACACCCACCATCTGAATGGCAATGCCCATCAACTTTGTGGGGGCCCAGTTCCCTCAAATGTTTTATTGGGGGGGGCAAAGCCCCCATGGCCCCTTGGAGTTGGCACCTATGCTGACTGGTAGGAGTCTTTCACAGCCTTATCTGGAGATGCCAGGGGTTGAACCTGGGATGCTCTGCAAGCAAGACAGATGTTCTAGCACTGAACTACATCCCTCCCCCTACACACAACATAGAGAATACAATTATAATAATTCACCATAAAACCAAACAGAATCAAGAACTTGCTATACTGGGCACATGCTCTTGGCTGTTAAATGCCAGGAAGTCTTGATCTATCAGCATGGCTTTGACATGTACAGATTAGATTTGAGTGTTTTCTGTGGTGAAGGCAGTTACAAAAGGCATTTGATACAAAACCCATGCGATGAGAAAAATAACTATGTTTAAAAAAAAGAACCTTCCCAAGGAGCATTCTGAGTCATGTCAAAATCATTTTGATTCCCTTCAAGGGAAAGCTACATAGATGTGAACTGCACATCTGGAAAAGTCCACTGACAACCTAGGGACACACAGAAACCCTTTGAGAAATCTCTTCAATCGCATTTCATGTTCTGTCTCCAAAGTTGTTTCTAGTTTTGCTCTTGCTGACATTTTGGGTGCAATTCCAAATATGCAGTAATGTGGCTTTTACTAGCATAGAGGTTCACATGTGACTGTCTTATAGAATCATAGAGTTGGAAGAGACCACAAGGGCCATCCAGTCCAACCCCCTGCCAAGCAGGAAACACCATCAAAGCATTCCTGACAGATGGCTGTCAAGCCTCCGCTTAAAGACCTCCAAAGAAGGAGACTCCACCACACTCCTTGGCAGCAAATTCCACTGTCGAACAGCTCTTACTGTCAGGAAGTTCTTCCTAATGTTTAGGTGGAATCTTCTTTCTTGTAGTTTGAATCCATTGCCCCGTGTCCGCTTCTCTGGAGCAGCAGAAAACAACCTTTCTCCCTCCTCTATATGACATCCTTTTATATATTTGAACACGGCTATCATATCACCCCTTAACCTTCTCTTCTCCAGGCTAAACATACCCAGCTCCCTAAGCCGTTCCTCATAAGGCATCATTTCCAGGCCTTATGTTAAATGCGAGGAGGTTTTGATCTATCAGCATGGCTTTGACATGTACAGATTAGATTTGAGTGTTTTCTGTGGTGAAGGCAGTTACAAAAGGCATTTGATACAAAACCCATGCCATGAGAAAAATAACTATGTTTAAAAAAAAGAACCTTCCCAAGGAGCATTCTGAGTCATGTCAAAATCATTTTGATTCCCTTCAAGGGAAAGCTACATAGATGTGAACTGCACATCTGGAAAAGTCCACTGACAACCTAGGGACACACAGAAACCCTTTGAGAAATCTCTTCAATCGCATTTCGTGTTCTGTCTCCAAAGTTGCTTCTAGTTTTGCTCTTGCTGACCTCTTGGGTGAAGTTCCAAATATAATATGGCTTTTACTAGCATAGAGGTTCACATGTGACTGTGTTATAGACCGGCTCAGATCCAGCAACAGGGATACAGAGTTTTACCAATGGTGGAAAGGACTGGGAAGCCGTGGAAGGGAATCAGGGAGAGACAACAGAGGGTGTGAATGGCCGGAGATGTGAATGGTTGGGGGAGCCAAGTTTTGGATAAAGTGGAACAGTGAAGAAGCTCAGAGACGAAAGAGTCACAGTAAACCATGCAGGAGAAGATCACTTAGAATTTGAACCATTTTTTAACTGAGGAGATGGAGAAGAATGGCAGGATATTTGTGCAAGGAGAAGCACCATGGCTGACTAAACACAGGAAGCAAAGTACAAGGAATAATGGAGTTTGGAGGGACGCTGCCAATTCTTCCTCCATTTTCCACTGATGCTGCTATACGACCAACTCAGAAAATGTCAATAAGGGAGGGATATCTTTCCCACTTTCCAGTTTGCCAGAAGGGATTTTGTTATGATGATTCTTAGGTTGTAATATTGTATGTATGTATATATGTGAGTGGTTTTTAAATAATAATAATAATAATAATAATAATAATAATAATAATACATTTTTTATTTAACAAAAGTAATAATCTTAATAACAGGGGAGATGTATAGTAGCATATTGCTTCATGAAATAAATCCAGTAGATTTAGGAATTCCAAAGTTTTAATGTTACTGTTGGGAGCTATTGATGTAAAAGATGCATGTTTACACCTGTAATAAAATGCTGCCATATATCTTGAAATGGAGTACCTTCAGCCAATCTTTTCATGGCCTTGAAGTAGTATGTAATCTTCTCAGAAGGATTAGTCTTCCATACATTTCTTATGCAAGAGCACCACAGAAATCCTGTAAAGTTTTCTATTTTTGTACAACAGATAAAAAATTCAGTTACCAAGAAAAAACGTTGCAAGTTCTTTACATGCTGAGCTTTTATTATCCCCATCAAACACAGAGAGAAGTGCTATCTGTGGCACCATCTGAAACTGTACCTGTACAATATCTGATATCCTGGGTTTTGGATTGTGTATCCATGTATGTGCTAAGCAGCTTAAGCATGGAAATATTAAATCAAGGCATAACTATAATCAATAAAGAGATTTATCCTGATAAAGTTACTATAGCAGTGATCCTACAGGTCAGGAGAACAACAAAGACTTCTCTAGTGCCTCCTCCGTGTCTCTTCTGAAAAGTGGGTTTAATTTTATTTCACGTGTGGTCAGGGCTTTTCTTCCCACCAGAACCCATTGGAACTCAGTTCTGGCACCCTTCAGGTGGGCGCCATTGCCATTATAAGAGAACAAGGGATGCATTCATGGCGAGTTCTAGCACCTCTTTGTCTAGAAAAATAGCACTGTGTGTGGCCTCTCACTAAGGGCTATCTCCACTCTTATCCTGTTCATAAGACTATCTTTGAGATGACAACAGAGGAG
Organism: Lacerta bilineata; assembly: GCA_900245895.1. Lineage (NCBI taxonomy): Eukaryota > Metazoa > Chordata > Lepidosauria > Squamata > Lacertidae > Lacerta > Lacerta bilineata. The sequence continues at coordinate 37,311 of OFHV01004053.1, forward strand.
GCAGCCATTCTGCTTGTACTCTGCTTCTTCTTTAACTTAGCTTTCCCGTTAATTTTGTTTTCCTTAACTGATCATTTATTCATTCGACTCTTACACATTTTTAGTTCTTGTGCAGCTGTCTAAATATCATATTTCATCCACTGATGTGTTTCCTGTTTGGAAGAAAGAAAGGGGGTTGATCTAAGCAGAACACATAGGTCATACTCCAGATTCTTTTGAAGGAGAAGCAAGATACAGAGGAGCTAGAGTTCCAGGAGCAAAACCTGGTATGATGTCTTCAAAGTAATCAGAAACATTTGCATTTCTCTTCTGATTATAGTGCATGTTCCTTTCAGCTTTTTATTCAAACAAATGTATTTACCATAGAGTGTATATGTCTGAAGAGCTTCAGAGATGTCCACTTATTTTATTTTTTCAACTGCTGAGTGATGTTTTTAGATTGTGATGCTTGCTATACTATGGTAATCCAGAGAGCAGCAAGAATGGCTATCTGGAAATCCTGCAACGTGATTCATGATTTAATGTGAATTATATGATTCATGCATGAAAGATATTGCCTTATTATGATATTATTGTTTTAATGCAACAATTAGTCGGGATAAGAATGAGAGTTTAGAGAAAGGTAAACTTCCGGAATAGAGGAACAAAGTAAAAGCAATATTAATTGTGAAACTCAACAGAGATCCAACTTGAGTGCCATCCTATAGACCAGTTTGTTTCTTGATTAATGATTTCAAATGTTTATATTAATATCAGTACTGCATAACTGCATTCATCTGGATCAAATAGACTTTTCACTGAAAGCATTTGTGGAAGAGCACTATTAATAAAGCATGTTAAAAGCACCTGACACCAGACTCTCAGGTGCCAAAGGCCAGGATAAACAGGTGCAGGATCTGTATATGGTAAAATCTGCATAATGAAGGTACCAGATGCATCTGTGTAGGGAGGCAATATCACAACTTAGTGTGTGCAACACAGAAGCTATCTCTCCTTGCACTCAGCCCGAACTTCTGAGGGTGGTGAAAGTAGACAGCAATAATACTTAGTCAGATAACTGGTCCATCTTGCTCAATATTGTCTATACTGACTGTTAGTGGCTTGCACAGACTTTAAAAATAGTTTTTATTAAGATTTCTTTGGGTAACAAAAGTACATGCAACATCTCTGTTTTCAGTTCATTTCCTTTCTACAGATCAGTTATATTCAATGGGAGACACTAATGTTATAGACCGTATGAGGATGGGAGAGAAGAGAGGCATGGGGGGAGAGAAGGGGGGGTAGAAAACTTTTATTCTTTGACATAATGTATGTGCAAGGTTTTTGTGTCACCGTCATGCGGGCAGGTTCTTTTCCCATTCATTTATTAGTTTTTGTTGGCAGTGAGATAAGTTGTGGGGAGCCCAGAGCATGGTTGCTTGCCTTCGGTTGACTGCAGTGAGTTTTGTTGGCATGTGTGAAGGGGAGGGTGGGGGATTCCCAATATAGAACTCTACTACATCGCCAACCGGAGGGACCCAGGTGGTGCTGTGGCTTAAACCACAGTGTCTAGGGCTGGCTGATCAGAAGGTAGGCGGTTCGAATCCCTGCCACGGGGTGAGCTCCCATTGCTTGGTCCCAGCTCCTGCCCACCTAGCAGTTCGAAAGCACGTCAAAGTGCAAGTAGATAAATAGGGACCGCTCCGGCGGGAAGGTAAATGGCATTTCTGTGCGCTGCTCTGGTTCACCAGAAGCGGCTTTGTCATGCTGGCCACATGACCCGGAAGCTGTCTGCAGACAAACGCCGGCTCCCTCGGCCTATAGAATGAGATGAGCGCCGCAACCCCACAGTCGGACATGACTGGACCTGATGGTCAGGGGTCCCTTTACCTTTACATCGCCAACCAAGTGCGCTGCATAATCCTATAGGATGAGATGAAACAATGGGTGCACATGGAGACAGACACAATTGAAGACACCTCCATCACGACTTGGTATTCTCCCAGCCCTACCTGAAAATTCTAAGACTGAACCTGGAACCTCTGCATGCTCTAAGGAACCAGGTCCATGTTCCTATTGGGGGGGGGGTGTTTCTGCCAACTCAAGTGTATGATCACATTACATTTGACACATAACACACTTGTGAGAGGGGAGTCTTGTATGAAGTCCTGAATATCTCAAACCTGCCTGTTCTCGTCTGTGATCAAATGATTGGTTGGAAGTAGGATGTTTAAGGCTTGAAATCCCTCGGGCTTCTTTCGTCCCAGATGTAGTGTATATAAAACTGGGGAAGAGCATAAAGCAGCTGCTTGCAGGGATAGAATTACAGCAATGTGAGTGCATAATCAGGAACTGGTGTTTTAACAAGGCAGCAAGAAAGCATTTGCAGTATCATTTGGAATCCTTTTAAAGCAGCATTTTTTAATGGGCTGGCACTGATGCATGAAATCTTTCCTCCCTGCTGTTTCCTCCTCCTCTGTACTGCCTCCTCTTCTCTCTCTCTTTCGTTACACTCCTCTTCAAAAGCAGCATTTGCAGAAAAACCCTTGGTTTGATTTCTTTGTCCTGATCTCTCTTTCAGTCTGTTTTGGCCTCCATCATCTCCACAGCTCAATTCTTAAGGTATGTATCTGTGCAAGTCTGTGAATGTGGGAACACAGGAAAGCTGCCTTATACTAAGTTAAACTTATTACTCCATCTAGTTATCCTGCATCACAGGGGATTGGATTACATGGGAACCATTCCAACTCTACCACTTTATGGTTCTTGTTCAGTACTGTTAACACTGATTGACAGTGTTCTCCAGGATTTCTGCCAACATCCTTCTACAGCGCTGCCTGAAGATGCAACAGATTGAAAAGCTCCATGGTCGTCCTTGATTCAGCACAGAATCTGACTATTAATGCAACATGCCACTAAGCTTGAAACATCTGCAAGTACAAACTGCCAATATCTTCTGAGGCTTTGCTAAGTTACAACCAAAACAATTTGAAACACACACAGGGGATTGCTGATGCATCCCGGGAAAGAAAGTTAACCCTAACCTTGCCTTTTTTGGAACACCAGCTAATGGATTTGCACATTTTAACAGGATATCAATTACCTGCCCCACCCTTGCTGAACCAACATGATATTCTATCTGATGTTCTCTGCTCAAAGCTGAGTGCTGACATCTGGATCGGCAACTTGTTTTGAAAACGGAGAAGAAATACTGGCTCAGACCTTAGAATTCTAAGAGAACAGCCTTGAGAGCAAACATCTGTGATTGGAATTAAGGTAGGACATTCTGTCCAGATTTTCACCCCTTGGTGAAACATTTTCCTCTTCTTTGAGGCCACATTCAATTCTCCCTTCCTCCACACCCCACCTAAAAGACAAAAGATTTGGGCTTAATCTCTTCACCTCCATCCAGAATGAAGGGAAATTATTTCCAAATGCCTTTGCTCATATTCACCTCTTCCTTTCCAAATTGCCTTCTCTGCAGTTGTCATTTAAACAGTGAGTTCCTCTGAAATTTCCCCATGGATCAAAGTCACGGCAGGATGGTGACTGTCACCCTTGCAGTCCCCATGTTTTCCCCAGTGATATTACTGCTTCTGGGTATTTTTGGATGGGGCACTCTTGAGATGGTTGGGGCACTCCCAGTGCGGTGTAGTGGTTAAGAGTGGTAGACTCGTAATCTGGGGAACCGGGTTCGCGTCTCCGCTTCTCCACATGCAGCTGCTGGGTGACCTTGGGCTAGTCACACTTATCTGAAGTCTCTCAGCCTCACTCACCTCACAGAGTGTTTGTTGTGGGGGAGGAAGGGAAAGGAGAATGTTAGCTGCTTTGAGACTCCTTCGGGTAGTGAAAAGCGGGATATCAAATCCAAACTCTTCTTCTTCCCATTCCAGTTCAGCTATGTGCAGTTGAATACCGTAAGTGCAAAAAAAGAGCTGGTTTTGGGGTTACATTAGGAAGAACTTCCTGACAGTGAGAGCTGTTCGGCAGTGGAATTTGCTACCAAGGAGTGTGGTGGAGTCTCCTTCTTTGGAGGTCTTTAAGCGGAGGCTTGACAGCCATCTGTCAGGAATGCTTTGATGGTGTTTCCTGCTTGGCAGGGGGTTGGACTGGATGACCCTTGTGGTCTCTTTCAACTCTATGATTCTAAGAAAGACTAGACTGGTTTGTTCACCTTGTTAGCAAAAGGCTAACGTGACATTTTCTCGCACTTCTCCCAGCAGGAATCTCTACACCAGACAAAACACAAAAGCTAAAGTTGAACACAATGGCGAGTTTCAGCCCAACACTCCTGTACCCTTTGAATGCTGGAGAGAAATACTATGGAACATCCAATGCAAGTGTTTTTTCCAACAACAGCCACAGTAATGACGACCCAGAATTTGTATACAGGACAGTAACAATGTATATAGTGTGTGTATCAATAATTATAGTTTGCATTTTGGGGTGCTTGGGGAATGGATCTGTCATCTGGCTGCTTGGCTTCCACATTAAGAGGAATCCCTTCACCACATACATCCTGAACCTCGCCCTTGCAGACTTTGGTTTACTCGCTGTTGACTTTATTTTAGAAATACGTTGGCTTCAAAACCGTAAACAGGATGAAGGCATCGTGTTTGAATTCTTTGAAGATATTTTCCAAGCCATGTACAACACTGGTCAGTTTCTGCTGACGGCCATCAGCATCGACAGGTGTGTTTGTATCCTGTTCCCCCTTTGCTATCGATGCCACCGGCCACCACATTTGTCTACCATTTTGTGTGCCTTGATATGGATATTCTCTTTCATTTTCCCTGGAATTCACTTCATTCTCTTCCTGGCTGCTAAGAAGGAACACAAGTATATAAGGTGCTACCAGTTTATTGTGAACGGCTTCATTTGCCTCCCACTCATGGCTTTCTCCACTGTCATCCTTTTTATCAAGTTCTGCTTTAAAACACAATGGATAAGGCGCAGAAAGCTGATCACGGTCATCCTGCTTACACTCCTCTTCTTTCTTTCTTTTTCTTTTCCAATGAATGCCTTTTACATAAGCCATTATGTTTTTGAGTCGCCAACTTTGCATCGCTTACAATATGGCTACTTGTGCGCCACTCTGAACAGCAGCGTCAACCCTTTTATCTATTTCCTGGTTGGGAGGCAAAAGAGAGGCAAACCTAGGAGGAGCATGAAAGTCATACTTCAGAATGTTTTCAAAGAGGAAGAAATCCGTCCGGATGAAGTGGAGCCCTCTGCTGAAACTAAGTTATGATGGCTCCAAAAGATTTATCAATCATGCAATCACACATTCTTAGCCCCTGTGCTCAAGATTCACCTTCCGTTTCTTCAAAGAATATGGGATGATGTGTAGTAGAACCTACATTGAGCTTGCCTCTTCAAGATGGTTCCCACCTGCCTCTGAAGGATTTGGGACTATACCATGAAATCAGCTGAGAGAGGAATGGAGGAAAGGGGCAGGGGATAGATGAAATGCCACCATCTAATAAGTAAAGTAGAGGCTGCAGCTCCTTCTTTCACACACACACACCCCTCCTATTCTCCATCCTTTTCATGCTTCTGCTCTCAACCTCAACCTCATCCCCATGCATCCTCCTCCCTGCTTTGTTGTAAGCCTCTTAGCACCCCAATTTTCACATTCACCCCTTTCCCCTCCTCCGTCTACTACCTCCTCACAGAGATCAACGCATTTCTGTGCCTAATGCAGAAAGAGGAAATCTGAGAGAAGCTGGAGAGGAGGAGAGGAACTCTTGGGATACATTCCATCCTGCTCATAGAGTGCACACCCTGCTCACAGAGTGCACATAGAGCACGGGTGTCAAACACAAGGTCCACGGGCCGAATCCGGCCCGCCAGACCTCGTCATGTAGCCGCCGCCGTCCGCCAGCCTTCACCTTTTATTCTCACTTTCTTTCTTTTTTTTGACACAAGAAAGCCGCCTCTTCAGCGCATGCGCGGCAGCTTACAAGCCACATTTTGGTTACAACATCAGCACCGGTGGAATGCAGTGACAATAATTTATGATAATAAAGAGTGGACACATGGTCCTACAGATACAACCGGCCCTTTGAGGGTGACCAAACTGCTGATGCGGCCCCCGATGAATTTGAGTTTGACACCCCTGACATAGAGGAACATAAATAGGAAGTTGAGGGCCACTAAAGAAGCATCCAGGTACAGGATTTAAGAGAGAGAGAGAGAGAGAGAGAGAGAGAGAGAGAGAGAGAGAGAGAGAGACAGCCCATAACTGCAATACCTCAAGGACCACCTCTCCACATATGAACAAACCCGGACCCTGAAATCATAATCAGGTCCTTCTTTGTTTGCCTCCACCATGAGCAGTCCAGAGGGTGGCAACATGAAAATGAACCTTTTCTGTGATGGCTCCCCACTTGTGGAATCTTCTCCCCAGGGAATCTTGCCTAGTGCCTTCCTTACATACCATCAGGTGCCTGGAGGGAGGAGGAGGAATCTTTCCTCTTTTCTCAGACCTTTGGCTAGTTAAACAATCTACGGCCTTTTGAATTGTGTATGCGGGGGTGGGGGGGTTGTTGTGTGTTATTTTTTGTGTTTTTATACTGTAAACCACCCTGTGATATTCAGATGAAGGCTGGCAAACAAACAAACAAACAAACAAAGCCTTCCCCTTTCTCTTATTGCACAGCCCTCTTTGCAAGCACACCAGTATCATGTTCACCCCCCTTTCTACCTCTTCTTTCCTCCTTTTTTCAACTCTCCCTTGCACACAGACCTGCTCCATTTCTGAAGCACCGTTTGCACTCACTGCTAGTACTGTATATATTAATGTATCTTTAGGATGAATAGACTATTGAGAACAAGCCAGTCGCTTAGCTTATTCAGTTAGAGTGTTAAATGGTGTTTTATGGACGTTGTACTTATATAGGTATCTGCTTGCTAATAAAATAGCTATTCAAAATTACTGACTCCACTGCTCTGTTTTTACTGCTGGTGTCTCTTGGGGCGTTTGAGCTCCATTTAGCGTGGGAAGCCGGCTGGACACTTTTTGAGTTGGCAGATAGGCAAGCCTTGAGCTCGGCTACCTTCTCCTGCTCTGTGAGCCCCTGCTGAGCAGCTTGGTCAAAAGAACAATGTGGGACTTGGGCAGTACACACCCCAAAGAGCTGTCCCCTTGGTGGCTGGTTTGGCTTGTGCCATGAGTGTTGCAGTTTAGGGCTCCATGGCCATCGCTCTCTCAGATTTGAGTGTGTGCATCAGCCACTCAGTGGGGGTGGGCCACCCCGGGTGCCACCACTGGGGGGGGGGTTGACAAAAAGCCGGGCAGCACTCACCGTGGGGCCTGCAGCACACCCGAGCCACACGTCTCTCCTGGGAGTGATGCGGTGGCTTGAGTGCCCGCAGGCTCCGTGCTTCCCCAAATGGTCCGTCTGTAAGGCAGCTGAGTGGGAGGTGGCAGGCAGAGTCCGGAGGCCTCACAGAGCATCCTGCCCTGGTTCTCCCCACCCCTAGGTGCAGGACACACACGCCGCCCCAGGTGCCCAATCAGCTTGCTCTACCACTGCAGCCACCTGCCCTTCCCCATTAGCTCTGCTCGTGGCTGTGCTATTTTAGACCCACTTCAGCTATAGAGCCCAGCGCAAGCCATGTTAGAGCAGGCCTGGTTTCAGCACATTGAGCATGCCCTTGAACATTTCTCAGATGGAAATAAGGATGACTATTCTATATTATTATTATTATTATTATTATTATTATTATTATTATTATTATTATTTATTTATTTTTATATTCTCCCTTCCTATACAGGGCTGCCTTCAGATGTTTTCTAAAGGTTGTATAGTTACTTATCTCCTTGCCTTGGGGATCGCATAAGCCCATACCCTCCAACACTTATCCAGTGGAAATAGGGACATCCTAAGGAAAAGTGGGACATTCTGGGATCAAATCAGAAACCGGGCCAACATCTGTAAATCCAGGAATATCCCTGGAAAATAGGGACACTTGGAGGGTCTGGTTGAGGGCATTGGCTTTGTGATCATTTTGAGAGGAAGACTTCAGGCCCAGATGTTAATAAACCTATGGCCTATGGCTGGTTAGGTCTTGTGGGCTTTATAGTTGCACCAGGCAGTAGCCTTAGCCAGTACCTGGTTTATTCTTAATAGTTGACTTTTGGGTGGTGGTTAGCACAGAACCTAGTGTGGCTGGGGTAAGAAGATAGGCTTGCCATTGACCCAGCAGGAGGTTGTTTGCCCTAATAGCTATGGGATTTCCTAGTCTTAGTCAGTTTCCTCACCTATAACTCTTCTCTGCAGGTTTACATCTAACATTTAATGAAATGGACCTTATCCAACCCAACTATAGGTCTCTCTGTATATATTTCAGCCCTCAGCCACACTAGCATGTTTACCTTCTAAAAGAGTTAGCTTGGCAGTTTGTGGTTAAAATGTTATGGTGCATTTCATAGAATCATAGAACTGTAGAGTTGGAAGGGACCCCAAGGGTCATCTGGTCCAACCCCCTGCAATGCAGGAATCTCAGCTAATGATTCCTGCATCTCAGCATTTCCCAAATCTCAGCATTTGCCCAATATGTCTTCTTGGGGTCTGGCAAAGGACATGGCATAGAAACAGCTCACTCTAAATCCACTTCCTCCTCCCTTTGGCACATGCACATATTGACTAAAGAAGAAATCGCATGTTTACTGGAGTAAAGTTCACTTGAGCTATTGATCTCCCATTGCCCAGTTCATCTGTCCAGAGTCCAAAAATTTAAGACTCTGTCAAATTTTACTATCAACTGTGACCCTAGAAACACTTGCAAGTATAAAGTGCATATATTTCCTGAAGTTTTTATAAGTTATAAAGAAACATGCACTCACAGGAGATTCTTGAAGAATCAGGAAGTAAAAGAGAATCTGTGCCTAAGTTGGGCACCAACTAATTGATTTGCACTTTTTAACAGGATTTCCGTTATCTGCCCCACACTAGCTGAACAAACAACTCTTCCATTTGGCATTCTCTGCTCAGAATGTGTGCTGACTTCTGGATGAGCATTTTATTTTGAACACAGAGAAGAGATATCAACTGATAACCTAGAAGCATCAGAGAACATCTCAAACCTTGTGAGCAAACATCTGCGGTTGGAATAAGGTAGGGAATGTTTTGTAGAGGATATTTTCCTGATGACACAATTTCCTCATCTTGTAGGTTACTTTCCATTCTTTTCCTTCACTCCCCTTCTCAAAGCCAGTATTTCCTCTAAAGCTTTTGGCCTGACATCTTTATCCTAAACAAAATAAATCTACGTGCCTTTACCCAAAATCGAATTAATCATTGTTTTAATTGTTGAAATCTGCAAGACCAGCTTAAAAGTCTTATCGCCTTACCCAAAACTCTCCAGTACTTGGGGTAAGGTGGTCAATACTTTTTTAAAATGCAGAACACTTTTGCAAATGCTGTCTCTTAGAAAGTGTTTGTTGTCATTTGTCCAGCTTTTGTTTGCTTCCTAACCTTTCCAAATTAATTCTCCCATCCTTAAAAAAAGAAAGAAATCCAAAACATTTTTCATTTTTTAAATATATTTTTATTCTGATCTCATTACTAAGAATTATTACTATCAGCAGCAGAAGCATTAGAAATTGCTAACAACAAACAAACAACACGAAGCAGCCAGCTTGGGTAGTTTAGCCTTATGGCATTATATATATTCTTACTAATTAGTGAGCCAGCCAGCCAAAGCTTGTGGGCATATTAGCCAGCCTTCTGAAATTATTGCTATGATCTTTCCACTTGCTAACCACAGTGAATATTATTCATATTGAATACTATTTTTCTTTTCCCCACTTTCACTGCTTCTGCTGGCAATCTGGCCCCTTCTTGACAATGGTCTCTTTGTCGACCCCAATGAACGTGTTACTGTTTATCATTGCTGACAAACTGCAAAGGCTAATCCCACTTTTCTCCCATGTCTTCCAGCAGGACTATCCACACCAGATGAAAAACAAAAGGAAGGGTTGAGCACAATGGCCAGCTTCAGCCCAACATCCCTGTCCCCTTTGAATGCTGGAGAGAAATATTATGCAGCGTTCAACGCAAGCGCTTACCCCAACAGTAGCCACAGTAATGATGATCCAGAATTTGTATACAGGACGGTAACAATGTATATAGTGTGTGTATCAATAATTATAGTTTGCATTTTGGGATGCTTGGGGAATGGAATTGTCATCTGGCTGCTTGGATTCCGTATTAAGAGGACCCCCTTCACCACATACATCCTGAACCTCGCCGTTGCAGACTTTGGTTTACTTGCTGTGGACCTTATTCTAGAAATACGCTGGCTTCAGAACCGCAAACAGGATGAGGGTGTGGTGTTTGAATTCTTTGAAGATATTTTCCAATTCATGTACAACACGGGTCAGTTTCTGCTGACGGCCATCAGCATTGACAGGTGTGTGTCTATACTCTTCCCAGTTTGGTATGGATGCCACCGACCGCCATATTTGTCCACTGCTGTGTGTGCCTTAATATGGGTGCTTTCTTTCCTTCTCCCTGGAACACATTTCATTCTCTACCTGACTGTTAAGAAGTATCACGATCACATAAGACTCTACCAGTACATTGTGAATGGCTTCCTTTGCCTCCCACTAATAACTATCTCCACTTTGATCCTGTTCATCAAGGTCTGCTTTAAAACACAACAGCAGAAGCGGGGAAAGCTCATCATAGTCATCCTCCTTACTCTTTTCTTCTTCATCGTTCTTTCTTTTCCACTGAATGCCTTTTACATTGGCCATTATGTTTTCCATATTCCAACTTTGCATCGCTTGCAATATGGTTACTTGTGCTGCACTCTGAACAGCAGTGCTAACCCTTTGATCTATTTTGTGTTTGGGAGACGAAAGAGAGGCGGACGTGTAAAGGGCATGAAAGCCATACTCCAAAATATTTTCAAGGAAGAAGAAAACCATACAGAGGAAGTGGAGACCTGTGTTTTAAGTCCCTTGTGATGGCTTTGAAAGAGTACAACTTATAGCTATACCATAAGTCGTTCTAGCTCCTACTAAGTAAACAAGTGTATATTTGTATTCCACCGCTGAGATTAAGTTTTGATGGCTCCAAAAGATTTATAATCCTAGTTTCTTTGAAGCATACCTGTGTAATTTTGGTTTCCATTACCAGTACTTTTCTTGACCTGTATTCAGTGTGGGCTAATGATTCCAGGATGTGTTTTGAATTTCAGCAGGTGGGTGAACTAGATGAATTCCAAAGCTCTTAAGTATTCTACATACTGTAGAGTTATGAAGCAAAGCATGCTATACCATCAAAACCATGTCTCTGTTTTACAACTAGTTATCAAAATCATGAATGCACAAAACCCCCATATCTATATTTTATATAATCCTGTATGTATAATCACCCCTTTTATTGCTTTGTAAGCCACTGTTTCTAATACAAGTTTGCATCTAGCTGTAACATGTCTATACTTGTCTGCATTGCTGTTGTAAAATGCTGTTATGGACTGGGTGGGGGCAGAGAAGTGGTGGGAGGCACTAGCTGAAGAACCCCCAGGTAAGAAGAGGAGGAGGAGGAGTTTGGATTTGATATCCCGCTTTATCACTACCCAAAGGAGTCTCAAAGCGCTAACCTTCTCCTTTCCCTTCCTCCCCCACAACAAACACTCTGTGAGGTGAGTGGGGCTGAGAGACTTCAAAGAAGTGTGACTAGCCCAAGGTCACCCAGCAGCTGCATGTGGAGGAGCGGAGACGCAAACCCGGTTCACCAGATTATGAGTCTACTGCTCTTAACCACTACACCACACTGGCTCAGAGCCAGGGGATTGGTGGTGGGACAACCATGAGTGGTCAGAGGGAGGAGACTGGGAGGAGGAGGTGTTGGAAGCTGAAGAGGTAATAGGGTTTAGTGAGCAGGAAGAGACTTTCACAGAGAGAGGTCCAGAATCTGGGTGGGAGAAAAGGAAGGAGCAAGAAAAGGATTTAGAAAGAGTCTTCTCCCCACCCTACATTCCCATTCTTGGTCTCACACAAAGAGAGGTGCAAGGAGAACTGTTCGACAACCCAGACAGTAAAATGACTGGCAGGCTAGGAGCATCAATGGTACCCCCTGGAGATTTCACCCAGGGCAAAAGTCCTGGCTTAAACCTCCTCCCCCCCCCCACACCAGCTATGGTGCTGCAGTTCTGGAAGGCAACATCAGAGCATTATTAATCAAACACATTGAGAGCATTTTGCATGCTTCACCCTGTCTAAAAGTAAACACAGAGAACTCTGCAGTGATGTCATGCAATTGCATGACATATTGTAAGACCATTCTAGGCTCTTGAGTGCAGGAACATGAACACAAAGAGGCAAGACACCATGCAGGATACAACAGGTTTATTTTGGGTTGCATATGCAAAGCAAAAGGTGCAGGGGAATAATTCGCCAGACTGCACACCTAGAGACTGGTGTGCACTTAATTTATACATGACTGTAGGAATTCGAAACTTGGCTCAGTGTTCACGTGTTTTCTGGGAGTTTAGCCTCCCAAGCCTCCCCTTGCTGCCCTCCCGTCTGAGAATGTAAAAGGGAGTTTGTTCCTGGCAAGCTTCCTTCAAGATAGCAACATAGAACCTAGCTTGTGAGCACACAGATGCTATTGTCTTATTCAAGGTTCAATCTATTCATAACACCTGTGATTGCCAATCAACAAAGAAAGCATAACTTCAGTTAACTAGCAAGACACTTATTGCATTTGGCTTTAGAATACAAAGGTATAGATCAATAAAAGCAATAATAGCAAAGGTACATAAAATACTCTAACAAACTTAATGCTTATAATATGATTAATATAAGGCTAACTTATAAAGCTTAATATATTAATAGACACATTCTGACTCCAAGGTCTCTTCTTCCCCCTCTCTTGTCTTACAGGCAGCTATTTTAAGACTCCTTTAAGGCTTCTTTGTCTAATTCCAGACAGTGTACTTTGTGCGCACCGCTTATCTTCAACCTTCAGGCAGGCACTGGGCAGACTGCCCAGAGAGGCCCCTCTCATGTCTTTACAGAGGCTTGTAGGAGCAATGATATACAGACACAGTGCTTCAATAACACACAAATAAATAGAAAATTCTTTCCAGTAGCACCTTAGAGACCAACTGGGTTTGTTCTTGGTATGAGCTTTCGTGTGCATGCACACTTCTTCAGATACACGAAAGCTCATACCAAGAACAAACCCAGTTGGTCTCTAAGGTGCTACTGGAAAGAATTTTCTATTTTGTTTTGACTATGGCAGACCAACACGGCTACCCACCTGTAACACAAATAATTGTGAATATAGGCAAACAGGCTAAAGAAAAGCATTAAAAAGCATTTCACAACAGGGAATTGACAACAGGGAATTGTCCCCTTCAATATCAGATACTTTTTCTGCCCCTGCCCCCAACTCACATGCAACTGGTGCACACGAGGGGAGCAAGATTTAATCTACCTCTTCCCCAAAGCTTCTTGCCAGCAGTGTTGGTTTAGCAATAGCTTTTAGGAGCACGATAAGGAATGCCTCACCAGCATGCAAAGGCATGGGGGATACCAGGAAAGCCTCCCTACTCTCCTTCAGGATGAGGCCTGGGATAAGGGGTATGCATCTAAATATGCTATAAGTAAAGGTAAAGGACCCCTGGATGGTTAAGTCCATTCAAAGGTGACTATGGGGTGTGATGCTCATCTCGCTTTCAGGCTGAGGGAGCCGGTGTTTGTCCACAGATGGCTTTCTGGGTCATGTGGCCAGCTTGACTAAACCGCTTCTGGTGCAATGAAACACCGTGACAGAATCCAGAGTGCATGGAAACACCATTTACCTTCCCACTGCAGTGGTACCTATTTTTCTACTTGCACCGGCATGCTTTCAAACTGCTAGGTTGGCAGGAGCTGGGACAGAGCAATGGGAGCTCATCCTGTCATGGGGATTCAAAATGCTGATCTTCTGATCGGCAAGCCCAAGAGGCTCAGTGGTTTAGACCACAGCGCCACCTGCGTCCCTTAAAATAGGGTATACATGGTACACATCACCTTTCAGTTTATCCTGGCAACAATTCTGTGAGGTAGGTTAGGGTGAGTGTGTGACTGAATCAAGGGCACTCACTAAGTGCCATTGCTAAATAGTGATTTCTATCCAGCTCTCTAGACTCTTAGTCCAGCACTCTAAATTTGACCTCAGTGCATGATTCTGGAATGCAAATGTGCAAGGAAGGACAAGGTTCATGGTTTTCTTAGGAAAAACTTTGAGATGTGTCAAAAGAGTTTTGACAAGACTAGTGATGATGATGATGATGATGATGATGATGCAGAAGTCTGCTTGGGAATGCTTTTGTATATAGTTATTTTTCACATGACATATTGTAACTATCTTCATCGACAGGAAACACCTGACTATCATCTGCACATGCCCAAGCAAGATAGCTCTGACGGCAGATAATAATGTCCTGGTGTTTAACTGCCAAGAACATGTGCCCAGTATGTCATACATATTCAAATATATCAGTCTCATATGCAGTAACACCAAGTTGATACTTCCCATATTTGGGCTCCTGTAGCCAAAACTGTACAACCTTTACATAAGAAACATGTTTTAGTAGATTTGGGTAGGTCTGAGAGGGGCATAAAAACCTCTGAACACCCGAATGAAAACTCAGTGGGATGGAATGTTGAATGAGTGAGGGGGGGGGCTGAGAATGGGTTGAAATGGCATAGAATGGAGTGGCTTTCTCTCCTTTCTTTTTCTCTCTCCCACAAAAATATCCCAGAAATAACATCTTATGGAATGGCTAAGCCTTGTTCAGACTGAGATATTTCCCCCCCCATGACCCCCAGGATGGAATGAAGAGTACTCAATATCAATAAATAGAGGCTTTAAAGAAATGGTGCATATGGGATCAGACAGAAGTGTTCCCATGCCCCACCAAAATATGCAGATTGGCCTCCCACAAATGTCAAAGTTGTCCCAAAGGAGTTGGAAAATTAAGGAGATTGAGGCCTGCCAGCAGAACATCACGGGGGAGGAGAATACTGTTGTGTTCAGAAGCTGTTTGTGGGCTTGCTTGAAGCATCTGTTTGGCCACTGTGAGACAAGGACAGTTAGCTGCATGGGCCACTGACCTGATCTAGAAGGACTCTATTTTTTCTTCTTCAGATATAGTTCTGCACTCCAGCCTACGTTCTTCCATAGCAGAACCAACAGCAAGCTGATTATTCTCTGAATACACTAGTTAGTCTTTCTGTTAATGGGTCAGGTGACACTTTAATCATGAAATATATTTCTCCAGATAAGGTCCAAGAGAAGTTGGACTTGCTTACCGCTTGCAGACTCTCTCTTCTCAATAGTGCCTGACTGGGACACTGAGCTTTGGGAGGCAAGAATCTCCTCTTGAGTTTGTCAAATGATATCCTGAGGCCCAATGCACAAAACAACCATCTTAACACATGATGCTGGCAAATGGATTACACAGAACTGAAGACACATGGGCAGGAGCCTACACATCTTGCTAAGAACCAGATGAGGCACCTTATCAATTTCTGCAAATCTTCTGATTACCTGCTTATTCCAGCACCAATTTCTGCTCCTACACAACATGCCTTCGGGATGCTGATCCAAAGTTTTTGACAGGTATGTGAATAACTAAATTTGATCTCATTCATTAGCAAAGGTAAGAAGGGATGTGTAGCTGAATGGCAATGCTGTGCACCTTTGGCAGATAGGTGAGCCAAGCTAAATCCCTGGAGTCTTGAGTTAGAAGGATACCGCGTGGATGGCTGGTGAAGATGGCAGGAATTTTTGGTTTCCACATCCAGGCAGAGCAGAAAGTACTAGGTGGATAGACTAAAGGTTTGTCTAATACATTCCACATTGTAAAAATCTTGCTGTCTGGCTAATCTATTGTGGGTCTTTTTCTGATTTCCATATTTCTTATCAATCTCAATTCGACTTTTATTTTATCCACTTTTGTTAAAAATCACATTTTAATAATAATAAAATTACACATGCCTTCCCAATTCATTCTGGCTTTTATTTCCCTAATCACAAGCTGTTTAACTCTTTCTCACACACCTCTTCTCAACCACCCAACCATCACACTCTCAGTGTCTACGACACAAGAGGTTAGTTTCACATCTGGAGTCTGAGTCAGAGACCAGAAGTTGAGAATTTGACTTACCAAATGATATGCTGAATGTCAATTTTTTTACTTGGAGGAAAGATCCATGACGCACCAGATTATTGCATTTCCCCTCTAAGCCTTTGAAACTGATGGGTTTTGACAAACATTCCAATGAACAATTGTTGTTGTTGCTGTTCAGTAGTTCAGTCGTGTCCGACTCTTCATGACCCCATGGACCAGAGCACGCCAGGCACGCCTATCCTTCACTGCCTCTCGCAGTTTGGCCAAACTCATGCCAGTCGCTTCGAGAACACTGTCCAACCATCTCATCCTCTGTCGTCCCCTTCTCCTTGTGCCCTCCATCTTTCCCAACATCAGGGTCTTTTCCAGGGAGTCTTCTCTTCTCATGAGGTGGCCAAAGTACTGGAGCCTCAACTTCAGGATCTGTCCCTTCCAGTGAGCACTCAGGGCTGATTTCTTTAAGGATGGATAAGTTTGATCTTTTTGCAGTCCATGGGACTCTCAAGAGTCTCCTCCAGCACCATAATTCAAAAGCATCAATTCTTCGGCGATCAGTCTTCTTTATGGTCCAGCTCTCACTTCCATACATTACTACTGGGAAAACCATAGCTTTAACTATACGGACCTTTGTCGGCAAGGTGATGTCTCTGCTTTTTAAGATGCTGTCTAGGTTTGTCATTGCTTTCCTCCCAAGAAGCAGGCGTCTTTTAATTTCGTGACTGCTGTCACCATCTGCAGTGATCATGGAGCCCAAGAAAGTAAAATCTCTCACTGCCTCCATTTCTTCCCCTTCTATTTGCCAGGAGGTGATGGGACCAGTGGCCATGATCTTAGTTTTTTTGATGTTGAGCTTCAGACCATATTTTGCACTCTCCTCTTTCACCCTCATTAAAAGGTTCTTTAATTCCTCCTCACTTTCTGCCATCAAGGTTGTGTCATCAGCATATCTGAGGTTGTTGATATTTCTTCCGGCAATCTTAATTCCGGTTTGGGATTCATCCAGTCCAGCCTTTCGCATGATGAATTCTGCATATAAGTTAAATAAGCAGGGAGACAATATACAGCCTTGTCGTACTCCTTTCCCAATTTTGAACCAATCAGTTGTTCCATATCCAGTTCTAACTGTAGCTTCTTGTCCCACATAGAGATTTCTCAGGAGACAAATGAGGTGATCCGGCACTCCCATTTCTTTAAGAACTTGCCACAGTTTGCTGTGGTCGACACAGTCAAATGCTTTTGCGTAGTCAATGAAGCAGAAGTAGATGTTTTTCTGGAACTCTCTGGCTTTCTCCATAATCCAGCGCATGTTCGCAATTCTGTATTAGATAATACAGAACCTTAAAACACAATTGTACGTAATTTGGGTTGTAAAGATTGATGTTGGGTGAGTAGCAAGTCACTAGTTTTGTTGCATTGGTGTTGTGTCGTGGGTTCTGGTAGCAATAAGTCCAGTAACACTGCTTAGTGAACAGCTCTTTATTATAAGGATTGGACAAGACTGGGGAATAGGGGGTAGGGAAAGCTCTATTTATAGACACATTGGGACAGAGGGAAAAGATACATTTTAGCGGGAGCCAATAATATTCAAACTTTCCGGCGGGACCCAATCAAGCTGTGGATTGTGATTGTACTCTTCAAATTGACCAATAACATTACTTTACCCGGCTGACAGAATATCTTATTTAATACACAACACTCCCCTGCACCCAGTTGATACTATGCACGTAATCTTTCAAGTGTTGCGGAGGTCTACGAATCCTACCGGATCGTCTAACCCCCGGTGTGTCACTCCTGGGACTATCCGTGGTCAGACTTCTCTCCCCAATAACATCGGGTACCTCAGCTGGAACTGTGTCACTAGCTGACTCCCTAGGCCGACTAGTTGTCACCGGGTTAGGTTCATCAGTGGTGATCTCAGCTTCCTGACTCTCTGAGCCCACAGCTTCCTGACTCTCTGAGCCCTCCACCACCTGTGGCCCGGAGCCATCCTGGCCAGACTGCTGCGATTCACTGAACGCCGGCAGAGTTGTGCGCGGCTCCTCCCCACTCGAGCTTACCCTGCTTGGAACCCGGCGCCTTAGCTGGTCAATGTGGCGGCGCATTACTCTGCCATCCTCTAACGTCACAAAATACGACACTGGCCCACTGGGTCGGGTGACCACCCCCGGCACCCATGCTGGTCCCCTTGCATAGTTCCGGACCCAAACCAAATCCTCTGTGGTCAGGTATCGGGTTCTATCAACCTCGGCAGCCGGTGGCTCTCTTGCATCGCGGCCCGGCACCTTGTCAGGGTGGACGTAGTCTAGAATTGTGGCTAACCTCCTCCCCATTAATAACTCAGCTGGGGACTTGCCTGTAGATGCACACGGTGTTGTGTGCTGCAGGAACAACATCCTCGCAATGCGAGCAGACCAATCCCCTTCCAAGAGGCGTGCTATTGCACCCTTGGCCGTGCGCACCATCCGTTCGGCTTGTCCGTTCGAGGATGGATGAAAGGGAGCTGAAGTTACCCCTCTAATGAAGTTATCGGCCAGGAATGCCCTGAACTCTTGGGACACAAAAGCCGCCCCGTTGTCTGATACAATGGTCTCGGGTAACCCATGCGTTGCAAACAAAATGCGAAGGGCCCTGATTACAGCAGCTGAGGACATGTTAGGAACAATCGAGACCTCCAGCCACTTCGAGTAGGCGTCTACTACGATTAAGAACACCTTTCCCTGATACGGCCCTGCAAAATCTACATGGAGCCGGCTCCACGGGTTCTTGGCCCGCTCCCACCAATGCACTGGTGCCTGGGCATTTCTGGGTGCACCTCCTGGCACGCTCAACAGGTGCGCACCCATTGTTCAATGTCCTTGTCCATGCCTGGCCACCACACATAGCACTTGGCTAACGATTTCATCCGAACCATGCCCGGATGACCCATGTGTAATGTGTCTAACACCTCATTCTGTAGAGACCTTGGAATAACCACCCTATCGCCCCACAATATGCAACCCTTATGGAGGGACAACTCATTTTGTCTTGCCATGAAAGGTCTAAATTTCTCTTCCTGAGTCCCACTTGGCCATCCCCTCCCCACCCACACAAGGACACGGGCGAGGACGGGGTCCCTTTTTGTTCTCGCAGCGATTTCGACGGCAGTCACGGGTGGTCCGGGAAGTGTCTCCATCATCATGACGTGCTCGGCCGGAGCTGGGTCGTCGTCAGCTGCTCCAGGTAGTGGTAGACGACTCAGCGCATCCGCATGGCACAACAGCTTACCCTTCACATGACACAGTTCGTATTGAAATCCATTCAAAAAGATGGACCATCGGAGCATGCGTGGAGACAAAATTTGAGGCGTTTGTTTATGCGGGCTGAACAGACCCAACAAAGGCTTGTGGTCCGTTTGAATTGTGAAAGGGCGGCCGTACACGTAGTCATGGAACTTCTTGATTCCTGTGACTATAGCCAGTGCCTCCTTATCAATCTGGGCGTAGTTCCGCTCTGTGGGGCTCAAGGTTCTGGAATAGAATGAGATTGGACGCTCCGACCCGTCCGCCTCCCTGTGACTCAAGACAGCCCCCACGCCATATTGTGAGGCATCACACGCCAGCACCAATGGTTTAGCAGCATCGTAGTGGGCAAGTGTACTTTCCTTTGACAGCACGCCCCGCAGCGTTTCAAAAGCTCTCTGTTGCGGTTGCCCCCAACGCCATGCACACTTCTTTTGTAGTAGCCGATGCAATGGTTCGGCTATCGATGCCTTGTGTGGCACAAAGGCGTGATAGAAATTGACGAGGCCCAAGAAGGACTGCAGCTCAGCCTTGTTACTAGGTGTCGGTGCTGCGGCGATAGCCTTAACCTTGTCTTCCATGGGGTGGATACCAGCAGCATCAATTCTGTAACCTAAGAAGTTCACAGCTGCTACCCCAAAACTACATTTCTCTTTTTTTAGTTTTAACCCCGCATCCCTGAATTTGCATAGGACTGTCTGGATGCGTCCCAGTAGCTCTTGAGCATCCTTGCCCGCGATTAACACATCATCAAAATACGGAAGGACGCCTGGCAGGCCCCGTAACAGGCGCTCCATAAGACTTTGAAATATGCCAGGTGCCACGCAGACTCCAAACTGTAGCCTATTCACCTTAAAGGCGCCCTTGTGCGTCACAATTGTCTGGATTTCTGCGGACGCTGGAGTCACTGGAAGCTGCTGGTATGCCTGTGCCAAGTCAATCTTTGCAAACACCTTGCCCCCAGCCAGCTTCGCTAATAGTTGGGACACTACTGGAATTGGATAAGAGTTGCCCCTGATGGCCTTATTAATCGTACATTTGTAATCCGCACAAATTCGTATTTCCCCATTAGCCTTCAGGGGTGTGACAATGGGTGTTTCCCATTTAGCAGAGTCCACTGGTGAAAGCACCCCTTGCTGTATTAGCTTCTCCAATTCAGTCTCTATTTTAGGCTGTAGCGCAAATGGAACCCGCCTGGGTTTGAGGCGGATTGGCGCAACCCCCGGGTCCAGTTCTAAGTCAATTGGAGGCCCTTTATAACATCCTAACTCTCCATTAAATAGCTCCCCAAATTCCGTGTACAGGGTGTCAAATGTCTCGGAAGCTATCTGGACCGTGTTGAGCCCTGAGATTCCCAACCCTAAGGCCGGGAACCAGTCCGTACCCAGCAGGCTAGTGCGCTTCCCTTTTGCGATCACAAGCTTTAATACGGCCTCCCTCTCGCGGAACTGTACGTTCACTGCGCACATCCCCAAAATGTCTATGCGGCCGGCGGAATAGGATTGTAGAGTAGCCGGGAAGGGCTCCAATCTCGGAAGCTTACCTCTAGGGAATAACGATCTGGCCGTGTCCTCCGAGACGATGGAGAATCCGGATCCGGAATCCACCTCCATGTTACACGGCTTCCCTTCGATTAGGACCCGCACAGCTGGTTTCCCTTGGGCTGGAAATGGCAGTTTTGCCCTTGATTTGCGTGAGGTAGTTGCAATCGTCGAGTTGGTGCGTCGCTGTGGATGTCCTCTGACCTGTTGGTTTTGCGGACCCCGACGTACCACTCGACTTGCAGACCCTTGCTATGTGCCCCGTTTTCCCACAAGCATGACACGTTGCTTCTCGGAACCGGCACTTTCTTCTCTCATGTGATCCGCCGCAGCCAGGGCATACCCCCCGACAGTCTTTCTTTGCTGTGCTCTCCTGTCGCACCATCTCTATTCTCCGCACCGGGCTTCAGTTAGGGCTGCCTTCCTGGTCGTCCACGGTGTGGGTTGACTCTCCAGCTCTCTTTCCGGCTCGCTGGCCCGGGTTTTGCTCCTCTCCCTCAGCACTTTCCGTTGCAATGGCCTCTCGGAGCGCAGTCGTGAGATCCATGTCTTGTTTTGCTGCAATCCGCCTGCGGCCCTTGCTGCTGCGAAGACCGCACACAAACCAATCCAGCAGGGCCTCTTCCAAGTTGGTGAACTTGCAGTGTCTCGCCAGCTTCCTTAATTCGGTGAGAAAAACTGCTACCGTCTCTCCAGGTCGTTGTTGTCTCTTATGGAATTTGATGCGCCATGTCATCTTCGACGCTGTAGGATTAAGGTGCTTCGAGAGGTGTTCCGTAATACTCGCGAACGACGCCTCCCGCAGTGTTGTGGGGGCCAGAAGTGCCCGAGCCAACTCAAAGGTCTCTGCCCCGCAGCAACTCAGGAACAACGCCTTTTTCCTTTCCTCGTCAGTGACCCCTTTTGCAGCCACGCTGAATTCAAAACGCTCGAGGTAAGCATCCCACGCCTCAGTTGCTCCGGGATGAAATGGTTCCATGAACCGTGACGCTGCCATCTTAGTGGACTGATCTGTCCTGTCAGTCACAGGGAGTCTTGTCGCCAGAATCAGGTCGCTAGGGTCGACAACCCTCAGACGGCCTAATTCAATCCCATCCTCGTCGCCAGTATGTTGTGTCGTGGGTTCTGGTAGCAATAAGTCCAGCAACACTTCTTAGTGAACAGCTCTTTATTATAAGGATAGGACAAGACTGGGGAATAGGGGGTAGGGAAAGCTCTATTTATAGACACATTGGGACAGAGGGAAAAGATACATTTTAGCGGGACCAATAATATTCAAACTTTCCGGCGGGACCCAATCAAGCTGTGGATTGTGATTGTACTCTTCAAATTGACCAATAACATTACTTTTCCCGGATGACAGAATATCTTATTTAATACACAACAATTGGAATATAGTTGTTGAGTAACAAATCTAACTTTCTATATGGATAAAAAGAATAATATTGTTGTAACCTGGGAACATATAATCTCACCTTTGCTTTATTCTGTATGCTTATGCGTTAAGACTGTGCCTTGTAAGGAATGCTTCTTACAAAGAGTTTGTGGGTTACAGCTGAGGCAAGCAGAAAATATCTAGCTAGGCAGGTTGACCGCAGAAGATATAAGTTATGTCATGGGTCCTATGTCCCCAAGTGAGTCAGGATGTTAGGAGAAACAGGATGTCTGCAGAATATTCTGGGTGTTTGAGATACATATAGAGTTTGACCAAGTCTAACATAATGAGATTTATATGCTTACCAAGCTAAAACAATGGCCCAACGAAAGGAATTGGGGAGAGTTCACAGGGGTAGAAGGTCGTTATAAGAAAGTAGAAGTGAATCTCCTTGTCTCAGCTAACTAGGGTGAAATTCAGAGAGTCTTCTGGAGACAAGAGGGTTGGATTTCTGGGTTGCTGTCATATGCTCATTGGCTTGATACTTAATGCAAGACATGAATATGTAACATTTGAAGGATCTATAAAAAACCTTTGGATACCTGTGATTGATGTCCAGTCTTTTGGAGATGACTCCCTGGACCTATTGCTCAGCAATAAAACACTTACTCTTGGTTTCTCCCAAATCCCGTGTTTGGCATTTATTTTAAGAACTAAGGTTCCCGGAACGATATAACAATATATTATTAAAAAAACCAAGGAAGTTGAGGCTGAAATAGCTTGCTCTTTGTTTATTAATAAAGACTAAATGCACCCTTGTCTCATTTCTTCCATTAGAAGAAATCTACAGCCTGCTATGTGACGTATTTAATCATATCTTCTATTTCACGTACAACACTGGCCAATTCCTATTGACAGCCATCAGCATTGACAGATGTGTGTGTGTCCTCTTCCCCATTTTGTATCGATGCCACAGACCACAACATTTAACAAGGACTATATGTGCTTTAATATGGGGCCTTTCTTCCCTTTCCCCTGGAATTCACTTAATTCTCCACCTGAATAATTTGTCATCATATAACATAGTAAACTTTCAGTTCATTGTGAGTGGCCTCCTTTGCCTCCCACTCATGACTATCTCCACTCTGATCCTGTTCATCAAAGTCTACTTTAAACCACGACAGCGGAGTCGTGGGAAACTTATAGTAATCATCTTGCTTGCTCTTCTCTTCTTCATTGTTTTTTCATTCCGCTTAATGCCTTTTACATTGCCTATTATATTTTCCATTCAGAAACTCCCCTTCTTGCATTTTATGGGTTCTTATGCGCCTCTCTGAACAGCAGTGTTAACCCTTTCATCTATTTCCTGGTTGGGAGAAAGAAAAGAGGCAGACCTATTACAAACATGAAGGCCATACTCCAGAATGCTTTCAGAGATGAGGAAAACTCTCCAGAGGAAGAGGAGACCACCGCTGAAACACAGTTATGATAATTCCAAAAGATAATCATGTCTAGATGTATCATTATAGTTCTAAAAACATTATTGTTGTTAGACTGAGCCCATAAGTTTGTGTTGCATTGTATTTAGCCTTGTTGACCTATGTTCAGTGGGGCTATTGCTTTCGTGGTGTACATAATATTTCAGCCATGGAGGATAAGGGCAAAGACCATTAACTACGAAGACGCCCTGTCAAATCCACTCTCCAAAAGGTCTCACCTCAGAGCGGGCTACAGGAACGTGATTAATACCCGCCGGTAAGGCCAAAAGGCCCCTGGTAATGGGGGGTTTAACCCCCAACCCACTAACTGCGCAAACCAACAGGGGGAGAAGGGAAGATTTTTTTGGAAAAGGAATTTAAGGGGATAAAGGGAAATAAGGGTAGAAGGAGAAATAAAGGGGTAAAACGAGAATAGATCACCGCAAGATGATCGAGATCTCTCGGAGCAACAGCAGTCCACAATCAGATGTCTGTGTTCCGATGCATGGGCCCCAAAGAGAAAGCTCGGCAGCCTTGCATGAGCTTAAATAGGTCCCGCGTTGCTGCATTTTACGACACCCCATTGGTCAGATTGCTCCCCAACAACACGGGACTGACCTATCAGGGGTTGTGGCTTTATTTCCAATTACCCCCACAACACAAGGTTGGGTAGCCGGTTACACTGCAACATGTGCCCTCTTTTAATGGAGGACCCGATTTTCCAGAATAAACCTCTAATGGCTCTTATGTTACTGTATCCATTGGCTGCAATATTCCCTGTGTTTTTGTACTTTTTGTATATAGATTATTATGTTAACCAGGTTGAGGATGAAAAGATAGAATCATACTATGCTATTAATCAATAAACAAATATCACTCGATCAAGTTACAGAGTTCTTAGCTGCTTCCCGCTTCCGGATGACTAGGAAACCACATTTTATCAACAGTACTTTCTACAACAGTGAGACTTAGAGGGCAACATCCTCCTCCTAATTTTGCTGATGGCTTTCTTGATCACCAGTAAAGAATCAGTTTCTTCATGTTACAAGATATTGGCAAACTGATTAAGCACAGAAAAAGAGAAGAGGGTAATTTACAGGACATCTTGAATTCAGCTTGGTCAGACTTACAAGTTTTCCTTGAGACTTGGGGATTGCATTGATTCCTGCAAATCCTTTGATTGCCTACTTTCCCCAGCTGTTACTCCTGTTTCCTCCCACTCATGATATCTGAGCCACAGATTCTCACAGTTTTGTGAACACCCTTCATCTGCAAGGGTAGCAGGAGAGCCATTCCTCAGTGGGATAATTAGCAAGCATTTTGCACACTGACACGAAGAGAGTTATAGGGATCCCAATTGGCAGGCTAGGAAAGAATGAGTTCTGGAGATCTCAGTGCCTGATAGCCTTAGTAGCTTCAGGTCTAACACTAGGATTTTTAATGTCCCTTCAAAGACCCTTCTGATGTTTGTCACAAATCAACAGTAAAGAGCAGGTTTTCCTGGGGAAAAGCAATGGAACATAACCTCTCATATCCTTGAATAGAAATCACTGTTCAATGAATGTTATAGAGTTATACATAGAGTTTAGTATCCAAAATCTGAGGCTGAGTAGTTTGCATGCAGAAGATTATAGATTCAGTCTCTGCCAGGTAGGGCTAATTAAAATGTTCATATCCACTAGTTGATGTTCCAATTAGTCATGGGCAGGTTTTTTCCCCTCAGCCTAGATACTTCAGAAATCTCCTGTGTGTTCAGGAAATGAAGTTATAACAGCAACAAAAACAGAACTCTCTGCTTACAAGTGGGAGTAGATTGGCTATATGTATTCCCTTCTAGGAGCTTTCCCAGAAAAGAATGAGGTCCTCTTGCTGGAAAAAAAGTTCTGTATCCCTACTGTACCACCATCCTGCTCTTTCCTGCCCAGTAGCTCATGTGGCCCAACATTTCACACCAGGAAAACCTTCTCTTTACTGCTGAATGGAAACAAATGACCATTGGGTTTCCTGCAGATTGCTAGTCATTCCAATTCAGAGGCAATGAATGTGTTTTTCAAGGTAAAGCTGCACAGCATATGCAAGGCCACTCGGACTGATGCCTGGAAGGTCTCTGGAAAGAGCTTGAAACTGATTGTTTTAGGAATGGGACTGGAGGAAGGGTGGAAGATCCCTGAAAATGATCAGGCCAGAACATGCCATGTTATTTACTGTAAATGGATCATTACATACATACGTATGTCTGCCATCTCATCCAGCCATTCCGTTCTGTTCTCCTCTCCCACCTGGTTTGTAGCCTTATTGCAGACCTTTCCGTTAACCTTGGGTTCTTTGTTGCACCCGGGGGGGTGAGGGAGGAAGGAGTCAAAAAAAGACACTGAGGATTTGAAATAGAGAAAGAGTTTTTATTCCTGTCATTTAGAATGGCAGGAAGGCACCCGCGTGATAATTCACAGCGAACTGCACCGAGCATCAGTTGCATACAGTTTATATAATCTTCAAACCCCTCATTCCCCCTCCCCAGGAATCTGCTTCTTGCACGTCACACCATTAGTAACATCCTTGAAAATTCCTGTTCTTACAATCTTATCTTCAAGGCCAGCACAGCCCTTATTCCCTTGTGCAAGATTCCCATTCCACTGTTATCTTCAGGTACTAGTTACAGCCATTCCTATCTCCTTGAGTGGGCCCCTCTTGATCTAGGTATTCCTTTCCTGATTTAATATGCCAGTAAGGAATGCACTACTAATCAAGGTTCATTTCTAACAGAAAAGTTTTCATCTAAACAGTTTACAGAAAAGCTTTTACTTAAAGGGTTTCAGCCTTGAGTTCATTATTGGGTGAAAGTTCCTGTCTCACACTCTTATCTCAAAGTGGGGGTTAAGCAGCCCCTGGCTGCCCCTGGTACCTCCCGCCTTTCCCTCCAACCGGCAGGACCATCCATCAAAGAATTATCCTGTCTCTGGCTATCTGGCAACTCTCACATCCCTCGGCCAGGAATTCCTGTGCCATCCAGGGAAGGGGCGCTCCAGGGAAGGGGCGCTTTTCATTGATTAATGATATGCCAGCGAAGAAAGGTATGCACTAACAGAATAAGTTGCACAAAGAGAGCTTACAGAAAAAGCAAAATATTATACCAATAACATAAAAATATAAAAAGGCCAGGCAAATAGTATCAAATAAAGGGGCTAAAGTTTTACAAACTCAGGCAAAGTCTAAATACCATTTATAGAGAGGCTAGGAATGCTACACATCAGTAGAAGCTACATGTCAAATAAAAGAACTTAAAAAACATTAGAGAGAGAGAGAAAGAATCTCAGTTTAAAAAGACTTAAAAGGGAGAAGGAAGGTAAAAAAAAGGACTTAAGAGACTTGCATAGAGAAAGGAAAGTCAGTTACTGGCATAGAGAAAGGAAAGTCCATTAAAAGGACTTAGTTGCATAGAGAACAAGGTAAAAGGGGAACTTACATCAGGCTTTCAATATAGAATCACAGAATAGAATCATAGGGTTGGAAGAGACCACAAGGGCCATCCAGTCCAACCCCCTGCCAAGCGGGAAACACCATCAAAGCATGCATGACAAATGGCTGTCAAGTCTCTGCTTAAAGACCTCCAAAGAAGGAATCTCTCCTTGGTAGCAAATTAAAAGACTGTCTTTCAGAAGAAGAAGCTACCTGTATTCAGGGAGAAGGGGGGTCTCTTTCTTTTCCAAAAAAAGGAAGATTTTCAGCCCAGAAAATCCAGCTCAAAATTAAAAGCTCTCTCTCTCTCTCTGTTCAGAGACTGTCCTTCAGAGAAAACCTGAATGCGCGGCTCTGAGCCACTAAAAAAAACAAACTGACTTTCAGTTCAGGGAAAGTTGAAAGCTCCAGTTATTCAGAGGGGCCTCCTCATTCCACTCAGAGCCAGGTAAGAGATAGATAAGGGAGAGGAGAGAGAAGAGGAGGAGGGGGAAGAGGAGGGGGAAGCCTCCTTAGCTGCTCGCTTCTTGATTAACAGTATGTCAGTAAAGAGTGCATTAGCAGACGAGCTCTTAGCTAAAAACTTTTTTTTTCAAGTTATACAGAGAGAGAGAAAGCTAACCAAGAATGCTTGGTTACAAACAGACTTATAAACTTATAAACTACAGAATTAAAACTCTCCCTCTTCAGGTTAACCATTTCCCACCTATTAGTCATTCAGAAGCCCGCCCTGCGCCCTTCCAGTTTCCAAACTTACACCTGTGGGGCTCCATACACACCATGAATTCAAAGCATGTGATTCCCCTCAAAGAATCCCAGTATTACCCACACCAGTTGTTCCCATACAACTTATTTACTCACTTTTCCCAAGAATGCTTCTCTATGATATCAAAAATTTGGAGGCAAGAACCTCCTCTTAAATTAGCTTTCTTGACAACCAATGAACAAAATTCTTCTTGCCACATGATGTTGACAAACTGCTTAAGAACTTCATCTGTAATGGGTGGAGCCTTAAACGTCTTGCAAAGAGCTTGGTGATAAATCTATTTTCTCCTCATTGGGGCTGTAGTCCATTCTGCCAATCTTCTGGCTTCCTCCACATTCCAGCACAAGATTTTGTGCTTCTTGCTGCGTTCAGCTCACCTTATCTTTAGACTGCTGATCAACAGTTGCTCACAGGTACGTGAATGTCTCAAGTTGACATAGTTTATTTGCAAAAGCAGAAGGGGAACCAAAGGCAGAAGTGTACATGCATTGCAGGTTGAATCCCTGGAGAAGTGAATACTGGGGTGGACAAACCAATCATCTGCCTCACAAGTGCTCTGCTATAGGGATACAACATTATTTTATAAAAATCTCAAGGTCAGGCTCATCAGCATCGCTCTCTATATATACATTTACTAGTTCTCATTTTGCTGTTTGAATTCACTTTAACTTGTGTTTTATTTTTCTGTTATACTTCCTATTGTTTTTTCATAAACAGTTTACTGGTGGTAGCACTTGTCTTTCTTAAGTTAGTAAATGCTATATGAGAGAAAAAAATGGGGGTCAAGGAGGACCAATAAGAGAGGAGTGAAAAATGTCCTTCTTTTCATGTGAGGAATGTTGGTGGGGCATGTTTGTTTGTTTATCAGTCATGAATTTCCACGATAGCCTTTCTCTTTTATTATTGTTTGAGTGTCTCGGTTTAATATGATTGAGCATTAGAACCAAAACTTACTTCACATTTCTTTATTTCCTCCTGATAGGAAGAGCAATGCAAGGAGTAGGTCAAAAGTAGAGATCCAGCAAGATGAGCAATGATGGCCTGGGATCCTGGCCCACTTCGAATGCCTCTTGGGAAGATATTGGAGCCGAAAATGGAACTGACCTCCTAACCCCCCAGGATGGTTTTGATCACGAGTCATCACTATATTTTATAGCAGAAATTGTTCTCTATGTCTTCATTTTCATTATTAGCATTTTTGGACTTGTGGGGAATGGAACCGTCATCTGGTTCCTTGGCTTTTGCATGAAGAGGAATCCTTTCACCACTTTCATACTACATCTGGCTGTTGCTGACCTTGGGACTCTCATGTGTTCATCTTCTTTTTCGATTATCAGTATTTGGGGATTATTTTCACTCTTACCTTTGTATATGTATGTGTTCGCAGTATTCGAGTTTTTCATTTTGTTCATGTACAACACTGGTCAATATCTGTTGACAGCCATTAGCATGGACAGGTGTGTTTCTGTCGTCTTCCCCCTTTGGCATAGATGCCACCGACCACCACACTTTTCCACCCTTGTGTGTGCCACAATATGGATCATTTCTTTCCTGCTCACTGCAATCTGCATGATTCTTTCTAATTTTCTGCATTACATGGATGCCAGTTTCTATCACCTTCTAATGAATGCTGTACTTTGCCTCCCACTCATGAGTGTTTCCACTCTTGTCCTGTTTATAAAAGTTTGGTTTCAGTCACAACAGAGGAAGAAGGGAAAAGCTTTCACAGCCATTCTACTTGCCCTCCTCTTCTTCCTCTTCTTAGCTTTCCCATTTACTTTCATTTCATTAATCCGTTTTTTCACTCCACTTTTAGACAATAAAGTGCATTTTGTTGCAATACCCGTTGGGCTCTTATGCAGCTGCCTGAATAGCAGTGTTAATCCACTGAATTATTTCCTGATTGGGAGAAACAAGAGGGGTCGATCTAGGGAGAGCATGAAGGTCATACTCCAGAGACTTTTCAAAGACGAGGAAGATTGCAGAGAGAAACGAGAAATTCCAGTTCAAACCCGGATGTGAAGACTTCAAAATAACTCAGAAAGCTTCCTTTTCTATCTCTTGGTGTATTTCTTGGTACTTGTTTTCCTCTGTACTCACTTTTTTATTATTTTGGATTCATTTATTCTGTTAATTTCTGTTCTCATTTTAGCTGTATGGTGAAAAGCCCCTTGGATTCCCTATTTTACAGGATAAATGTTTTATATGTTTTAGAAAATGAATTAAAAATAAATGTCGCTTCAACAGACTGATAGTTGAGTGGAATGACTTGCTAAATGGTATAGGAAACAAATTCACTGCTGAAGGGAATGAAGTAAAGAAATCCTCACATTTAGAGCCCAAATGTTTGAAGAAAACAGAATAAAAGATTTCACCCAGATTTTTAAAAATGTGCATGATGGAACATTCCACCACTATAATCCCTATTTTCTGTGCTATTTTTCTAGAAAAACAGGTATAGAAACTCACCATGAAGGCCTCCCTTGTTCTCCTATAATTGCAATGGCACACACCTAAGAGGTGCTGGAACTGAGTTCCGGCGAGTTCCTGCTGAAAAAAAGAGCACTACTTATTATATGGAGGAAATGATATAGAAATTATAACTATGTGCATAAAAATACTCAAAATTCTGCCATCTACACCTTTATAGGGCAATGTGACAATTCGCAGAAGTGATTCATGACATAAATGTTTCTCTCACTTTCCAATAAAGTTTTTTTGGGGGGGAAACACCAGAGGATACAGGGGGGACATGCTTCCATATCATGCCACAATGGACTTTCCACTCAATGCTAGCCATCAAGCCTATATCTTGATGCATACACTAGACTCCTTTGCATGGTGAAGAACAAAAATCACCATGGATAAAGCCTCCATGAATGGGATGTGGCATGAGAATAAAGCAGTCAGATGAAACAGTGCAGTCCACTTTGCATTGCAGAGCAAAGAGTCACCTCTGAGCAGGGGAGAAGATGACTGGGCTCCTCTAAAGCTGATTAGCTTTTCACTGGCACAACCTAATTGACCCACCACAATGTGCAAAGGCTCTAATGCAATTGAGAGGCAGCAAACTGCTCACATAAAAGGCTAACAAAAAATAAGCCTGAGCAAGTAACACTCATCATCAGAATGGCACAAAACACCTGATGGGTGGCAGGGAGAAATTGCTGTCTTCAAACCTAGCTCCTCAAGTCTCTCTCTCTCTGTCTGTCTGTCTCTCTCTCTCTCTCTCTCTGTGTGTGTGTGTGTGCGTGCAATAAATGAAAGTTAATCTGATGCTTCAAAACAGAGGAATTAACTTGCTGTTGGATTGTCGTAGAAGGATTGAGCCCAAGGATTGAGAACTGGATGTGGTCTGGGGGCCAGATCTTTAATTACCCCCTTAATGTTCTGGAATGCTTTTGCATATAGATATTTCATATACAGGTATAATTATTTTCCCCATAATATCATTTTTGGGTTTGATGCTGTAGTAACTGTCTCCTCTCACAGAAAACACCCAACTATCTTCTGCAGAAGTTCAAGCAAGAGAGCTATGTTGGCAGATAACAATGTACTGGCATTTAACGGTAATGAACATGTGCCCAGTATACCGTTCTCATACAGAGTCTTGTATATCACATATTTCAATCTCATATGCAGTAATATCAAGTTGAAACTCCCCATTTTGGGGCTCCTGTAGCATAAAAGGCATAAAACCCCCAAAACAACCCCAAGAAAATTCACTGGCATGGGATATTGAATGGGTGAGTGGAAAAAAAAAACTGGGAACCTGATGGAAGGGGGAATGCAATGCATCTCTCTTTCTCTTTCTCTCTCTCTCTCTCTCTCTCTCTCTCTCTCACACACACACACACACACACACACACGGCCAGGCTAGATTGCAGCCTTATTCAGATTGAGAATTTATTTTTTCCGTATCACCAAGATGGAATGAAGATTTACTCCATAGAGACTTTAAGGAATTGATGTATCTGGGAATGGACGGATGTGTGCCCAAGTCCTACCAAAAAAAGCAGGTTGGCCTCCCACACATGTAAAAGTTGTCCCAAGGGGGTAGGAAAATTAAGGAGATTAAGGCCTGCCAGCGGAACATCATGGGGGAGGAGAGTAGTGTTGTGTTCAGAAGCTGTTTGTGGGCTTCTTGAAGCATCTGTTTGGCCACTGTAAGAACAGGACAGTTGGCTGCATGGGCTACTGACCTGATCTAGCAGGACTCTCCTTTTGTTCTTGAGATATAGTTCTGCACCCCAGCCTACGTCCTTCCCCAGCAGAACCAACAGTAAGTTAATGGCTCACTTAAGACATTAGCTACTCTTTCTGTTAATGGGTCAGGTGACACTCTAATCAATGAAGATATTTCTCCAGATAGGGACAAAGAGAAGTTGGACTTGCTTACCACTTGCAAACTCTCTCTTCTAAATAGTGCCTGCCAGGCTCACTGAGATTAGGAAGGTAAGATTCTCCTCCCGAGTTTGTCAAATTCTATCCTGAGACCCAATGCGGAAAACTACCATCTTATCACATGATGCTGGAAAATGGATTACACAGAACTGAAGAGACATGGGCAGAACCCTACGCATCTTGCTAAGAACCAGATGAGGCATCTTATCAATTTCTGCAAATCTTCTGATTACCTGCTTATTCCAGCACCAATTGCTGCTCCCACACAACATGCCTTCGGGATGCTGATCCAACGTTTCAGACAGGTATGTGAATAGCTAAATTTGATCTCATTCATTAGCAAAGGTAGGAGGGGATCTGTAGCTGAATGGCAATGCTGTGCAGCATTAGAGATAGGTGAGCCAAGCTAAATCCCTGGAGTCTTGAGTTAGAAGGATACTGGGTGGATGGCTGGTGAAGATGGCAGGAATTTTTGTTTCCACATCCAGTCAGAGCAGAAAGTACTAGGTGGATATACTAAAGGTTTGTCTAATACATTCCACATTGTAAAAAATATTGCTCTCTGGCTAATTTATTGTGGGTCTTTTTCTGATTTCCATATTTCTTATCAATCTCAATTCGACTTGAGTTTTCATTTTATCCACTTTTGTTAAATATCACATTTTAATAATAATAAATTACACATGCCTTCCCAGTTCATTCTGGCTTTCGTTTCCCCAACCACAAGAGCTGTTCAACTCCTTCTCACACTCCTCTTCTTCACCACCCAGCCATCCCAATCTCAATATCTATGACAAAAAGACTTAATTTCAGATCTTAAGTCTGAGTCAGAGACGAGAAAATGAGAATTTGAGGTTTAAAATGATATGCTTACTGATGCTGTTCCTGCATAATTTTTTAATCGGAGGAAAAATCCATAACCCATTGGCAAACTGCTTCCCCCCCCTACCACCAAAAGCCTTTGAAGCTGATAGGTTTTGACAAACATTCCAATGAACAATATTCCTAAAGTGTTTGTTCATCAGTCATGAATTCCCACTATACCATGTGTCTTTTCTTATTGTTTGAGTGTATCACCTTAATATCGTTGAGCTTTATAGCCAAAACTTTTTATTTATTTCTTTATCCAGCATTTCTTTGTTTTCTACTGGTAGGAGGAGCAGTGCAAGGAGTAGCTAAAAAGTAGAGATCGAGCAAGTTGAGCAATGATGGCCTGGGATCCTGGTCCACTTTGAATGCTTCATGGTAAGATATTGGAGCAGAAAATGGAACTAACCTCATACAACCCCAGGATGGTTCTGATAATGAATCATCACTATTTCCTATAGTATACATTATTCTCCTTGCCTTAATTCTAGTTATTAGCATTTTTGGACTTATGGGGAATGGAACTGTCATCTGGTTTCGTGGCTTTTGCATGAAAAGGAATCCTTTCATTATTTTCATACTACATCTGGCTGTTGCTGACCTTGGGACACTCATGTGCTTATGCTCTCTTATGATAATGTTTCTTCTGGCGTTATTTTCATTTCCACCTCCCAATATTGATTTGTGCGTGTATTTTTTATGTTTATGTACAACACTGGTCAATATCTGTTGACAGCCATTAGCATTGACAGGTGTGTTTCTGTCATCTTCCCCCTTTGGCATCGATGTCACCGACCACCACACTTTTCCACTCTTGTGTGTGCCACAATATGGATCACTTCTTTCCTGCTCACTGTAATCTGCTGGATTCTTCCTAATTTTCTGTATACCGAGAGTGCCATTTTCTGCCAGCTTCTAATGAATGGTATACTTTGCCTCCCACTCATGACTGTTTCCACATGACTGTTGCGCTCCTCTTCTTCCTCGTCTTAGCTTTCCCATTTACTTGCATTTTATTAATCTTTCTTTCCAGTAATTTTGTAAACTTTAATGCAATATTTCTTGGGCCCTTATGCAGCTGCCTAAACAGCATTGTTAACCCACTGATTTATTTCCTGGTTGGAAGAAAGAAACACAGTCGGTCAAGGGAGAGCTTGAAGGTCGTATTCCAGAGGGTTTTCAAGGAGGAGGAAGATGGGAGAAAGAAGGGAGACGTTCAGGTCCAAACTCGGTTCTGACGACTGCTAAAAAGAATCAAGCTGTGAAAAAGACTATGAACTGAAAGTGGAGATGATAGAAGCATCTGTCACTGTTTATCTGTTTGTTTTTTTTTTTTTTTATAAGAATTTATTGACATTTTCCTTATAACAACAAAATATAACAGACACATAACAAACATAACAAATACAAACACTGTCAAGTTTCTTGTAGCATCTTTCTAAAAGGAAGAAATTCTATTTTCGTATCTTGACCATTGACTTCCCCTGCCTATACACCTTCGATTTTATATCCTTAATCTATTTTATAACCATTTTTCCTAAAAAAAAAAAAAAAAAAGTTGTTTCAATTATATAATTACACTTACATCCCTATAATAATACCTCATCCTAGTTCTTCTTAATACAATCTTATCAATTTCTTAACTTAATCTAGATCTTGATCTTCTTTTCCCATAAACTTACAATCCAACTTCGCTAATCTTCACAAATCATCTACATCAAATCTAAATCTTCTGTCCTTTAACCTACTGCTAATAACATAAAAACTTGAAATATCTCCTTTCATATTCAAATTAATATATAACAAAATATTGTTGACAGTATTCGCCCTCCAATTTCGTTTTGCCGTATTAGACTACTTTAAATTTTATTTAAAGCTTCACCCCACACCCCCTCTGTCCATTGTTCTTCTCTTGGTGGCA
Organism: Lacerta bilineata; assembly: GCA_900245895.1. NCBI lineage: Eukaryota > Metazoa > Chordata > Lepidosauria > Squamata > Lacertidae > Lacerta > Lacerta bilineata. The sequence goes on from OFHV01004053.1 coordinate 72,516, forward strand.
TCGGCTCTGAACATCCATATAACTTCTCTCTCCCAACGACCACAGATCCAGGCACAATCCATATCTCTTCTTGCCACGAGTTCAGAGGTGTCCATCTCATTATCTCTCAGCTTCTTCGGTTCTTTGTAACATTCCTTTTCTTCTTGTAAATACCTTAATTCTCTGTCCCTGGCCCCCGAGCTCACACCACGGGGGTTGGATATAACAAATCTTAACGTCGCCTTGGGGCTGCCACCCCCAAAAAGCGAATTTCTTCTCCGAAGTTGCTCACTCATTTCCGTCCATCCTCTTAGCTCATTAGCAAGACATTCTTCATAAGTGTCAAAAATTTTCAAAGCCTCCTCTGTGGGCAATTGGTTCCCTTTCAGACCCCCACACAAGACTTTAACTTTTCTGTAAAGCAGTTCCACCTGCAAAGCAGTGAGTCTCTGTTCGTCCGTTAGTCCAGAGTTCAATACCAGTTCAAGGACAAAACCCAGCATACTGGCAGAGGAGGAGGAAGTGGGTGTTATGTTTCTACTCTCCTCTTTGTTCGACGCCATTTTTCTGTGCTGGAGCGCAGATACCGCAACTATGGAGAGTTTTCCTCTATTTAACTGTCCGAAAAAAGAGTTTGCCAGTCTCATGTGTCAATTTTAAATACATAGTCAGTCGCAGTAGTCCCTCAGATTGGTTACATTCTTCGGCTCGTAAGGAGGGAGGCGTCTGCCCTTCCCCTTCCCCCCGGATCGTTCCAAAAGCGCAAAAACTCTTTCAATTCTTTACTCACGAACCGGGTTCCTTTGGCTCTAATCTTCGCAGGTAGCTTGGACGCTCACCGCGGGCTTTGTCGCCGCATTTGTCCCGGATGGGGCATCCCCTGAAGCCCGGCTCCGGTTGTCCCTTCACCCCCATCCCCCTTCAGGGGGGCAGGGGAAGGGTTCGGAGCCTCCGCGGGCACAGCCGGGGAGCCCAGGGTGCGGGATGCCCTTTCCACGCACCCCAACCGGAGCCGCGCGATCGGGCGCGGACACTTTAACCCGCCGGGATGGACAAGGCGCCTCGGGACCGAGGCAGCCTTACCACCCGGCGATGGCGTCGCCGCCGGAAGTCTATCTGTTTGCTTTTTAACACAAAGGCTTTAATAAAAAAGTTGATTAAATTTCACCTCCAGAAAACCTCATTTTCTATCTTTTCTTATATTTCTTTGTTTTTGTTCTACTCTGAACTTGGTATCTTATTATTATGAATCTATTTGTTAATTTGCACATATTGTGTATCTGTGGGGAGACATAGAGGTAAAGTCTGCTTCCTTTTTTGATGGCTGATTATTATTTATTGAATTTATATAATTTCTGTATGCCCAGAAGACTTAGATGAATGAATCCTGCAATTCTTTGTGGTTCTTTTAATTTCTTCTTAGCTTTTCAATTTTATTTTATTTTTAAGAGAGAAAAAACTGCAATACCAGCTTATGCTGTGATGGTTGTGGGGCTCTCTGATCAAAAGCCAAGCATTTTACTAGTTAGAAATTGCCAGTGTGGGCCATAATCCATAAGGTATGAGAGTGGAGAAAATTAATGTCAATAATGAGGTATTTGTGCTGGGAAACATCCTGGAAATTCTGTGAATAGAATTGGGGATTGATGTCTGAAGATCTGAACAGTGAGGAAAGGAAATGATTCTGAAACCTGAGTGTTGGATGGATTGGATAGCCAAGCAAATTCAGAGCTGAGCAGTTCACCCTCCCCTTGTGAGAGATGGACAGAGAGAGTGTAAAGTGAAGAGGCAGAGCTGAGTATACTGTAAAGGTATTTGTTGTAAGCCCACCCACCTCTCCTCCACTTCCCACTGATCCTGCTGCTATAGTACAACAAATAGATACCAAACATAAGACACTTCGTATGAAGAAAACACGTCATAAAGCAAGTTGAAGAGTTGGCCTTTGTGGAGTGCTTGCCTTTATGAATCCTGCTGCTATAGTACAACAAATAGATCCAAACATAAGACACTTCGTATGAAGAAAACACGTCATAAAGCAAGTTGAAGAGTTGGCCTTTGTGGAGTGCTTGCCTTTATGAATTATTTTCTTCTTCTGATGTTTCTTATTTTTGTATACAGTTAAGCATCTCCTCCTACACCAGCCATCTTGATAACCAATGGGGAGGATTCTTACCTTGTGGTATTGACAAGTACAGATAGAAATTAATGGGTGGAGCTGGAAGCTTGATAAAACATCTGCTGTTTTTTTGGAGCTACATTCATTCCTGAAAATGTTACTTATTCCAGCACAGGATATTGTACTTCCGTCTGCATTCCACTCACCATCTCTGAAGATTGCTGATCAAGAGTTTCTCACGGGTATACGAATGTTTCAAGTTGATGCAGTTTATTTGCAAAAGCAAGAGGGGAACCATAATTGGGTGGGAGAGGCGTGCATGCAGGAAGAATACTCTTGAATAGATAGCAGTTTCTATGTGACTTAAATGGCCTTCCTGTTATACTTTACTTTATGCATTCGGTGATTAGAGAGCCCAGGTGAGAGCAGATTAGGGTGCAATAAACCATAGATTAAAATATCATTGTTGTTGTTTTTTTCATATGTGAGCCATGACTGACTGAATTGTTTGTCTGTGTATTTAATTTGTGCATTTATGAACAGACCCAGATGTGTTACTCTAAGAAACCAAATTGGATAAATAGTAACAGAAGCTACATGTGCTCTTTGTCCCTGCTACTATTGTTTCCCCAATACTTTGCCTCACTTTTGTTATCCTCTCAGATTGTAGGTACAAAACTGAAAACCAAGGAAGTCTTCAGATTCACAAATGAAATTATTCTTAGTGCTCTGGCACAACTCTGTGACATCTGTTATCAGTTAAATTTTCCCCAAGGAAACAAAAATGGACCAATAAGAACAAAAGCTACATATGCTTTTTAACACTGCTGCTGTTGTTTTTGCGTGTTCTCCATCCTAGAGAGCACGGGTTGCGGTGGGGGCCAGAAAATCCACCCTTCCAGTGTGGGTTGGTTCTGAGTTAGTCACTGTTTTGATTGGGGCATTACTTGTTGTTGGGGAGAAACTAACGTTGCAATTTTGGTTGATGGACAGTTACTGGATTAAAATCCTTGGCACGCCCTGTATTATTTCTCTTTGCTGCTTGCAACGGATCGGAGGACAGTGGAGCGATCTTCTCATTGTCTGGTTAAATTTATTTGTTTCTCCTTTCTTTCCAATCCTCTACAATCCCTTAATAACTTTAATCCACCTTTTTCCTGTTTGATTTCCCACCCCACCCCTGGCGAGGGCTTTGCCACACCAGGGGCCTGTTTGGGCTCTTACCCTGCCTTTTAGGAAGATTCTCCCTGTGCCCATGAGCGCTGCCCGTGCGTAATCCTCGTGGTTTGCCTTTCCCAATAGTGAGAGCCCCCATTAGGGGCTTTCCTTTGCACAAAATGTTCCCCCGCCATTTCCCCCATTTTATAATTGTGGGGTTAGTCAGGGCTATTCCTATTTGGCTGGAATCACTTTCATTAGCATTCCTGAAGGCTGGCTTTATTTTGGGGGTGTGCAGCGCTGTTGGCCGAATTTTAATCTAGCCTTGGGTGGCAGAGCTATTGGGAGATTCGTTTTATATTGCAGCTGTTGCTATTGCAAGCATGCTTTCCTAGCGTTGATGTGAGCACTGTTTTGGGCTGCTTCTTTTTCATTTTGTGTGGGGCTTATCATGACAAAGATTCTTAAGAGCAGAATAATTGAGGCCTACACGGCCTGCGTCAAGCCTAAGCCTGCTACTGTTAGCAGAAAATGGCTGAGTCTCTGGGACATGTGACTCATTCTCTCTATTAAAAAAAAAAAATGTATCAGTTTGTTTGCAAGCTCAGTGTGGGTGTGACTGCCTGTATGTCTGTGCTGCTGTTGCTACTGCATCTCTGAGGCAGGCAGAGTGGAGCCAGTGATTCTCTGTGCTCCTATGACTTAACACTCTGCGTATGCTCTTTAGCTATGCTGTTTTCTGAACAAGTCTATTTTCTTCAAGTATGTTTTGCCCTGATAGTGACGGTCACCATTTTGGATGTCTATTTTACTTAGTATTCCTTCCTGGGGCTATTCTATTGCTGGGTAAGTAGAATAGAAATAGAAATACTTTTTTGTCACTGTACCACACGTTTACAGTGAGATTAAACGAGCCCCACTTCCCCCTATCCCTCATGGCCCATGGGTATAAACTGTTCTTTAACCTGTTGGTGCGGCTTATCATGTTTCTATATCTCCTGCTCGAGGGCAGCCCATTTGCGTTATTATTACCCCCCTAAAAGAACTTTGGGTTTCCTGAGGGGGTGCTTCCCTCAAAAAGGGCAAGTAGAGGTACCTGGACAGGCAACAGGCCACCTCGAGTGTGTTATTTCACTGGAATAGGGCTTTGCCTTAATAGGCCTAGTGGTCCATGGAATACTGCAAACGACTGGGCTGTTTCACCATTACAGCCTTAGTGGTTGGGGGGCTTATTGTTCCATAATTAAATTTGAATAAACAAGGCTATTCAGACAGGATCTGATATTCCAAGGGTTTAATGGTTCAGCCGCTTGGTCTGTGATTGTTTTCTTGATTCCTTTTATCTGTACACAGCTAGTATGGCTCCAAAGATGGCTTCTGCGCAGCCTGCTTCCTCTATCCCAGCAAAGAGGGCTATTAAGGGGCCATCCCAGTCACTTCGTTCACCCAATTCTAGTTGTGCTGTGGGCCGTATTAAATCCTTCTTAGCAAGTTTGGCTGGTGATCCAGAAATGTTGGCCCACTTTGCATCCGGAATGGATGGTCTCCTTCAACGCTCTGCCCGTCACACCAGTGCTCAAGCAGGGCCACTGCCTCCAGTTGGGGCTATGTCGGCATCCAGCGAGGAGGGAGAGGAGCTCCCAGCATCGGGGGTTTTAATTTCTGATTCCCATTTTTCACGTAATCCAGTTCCTTCCTCTCCGCAGGCCCTGGTGCGGTTGGCGGGAGCATCAGCTTGGTGGGCAGCTAGGAGGAGGGGGCAGCAAAAGGCCCCCTCCCAGTCCGGAAGGTCTTCTCAGTCCTTGCCCGGACCTTCTTCTCGGGTTGGTATCTCACCTGTTTCCTTTGCTACGCCTCTCCCAGGTACTTTGCTGCAGGATCCTGCACCTGAGTCCTCTGCGGAGGTCAGCCTGCCAGTGCCAATACGAACGTCTTCAGGCGGAACACGTCACCACAAGAGACGTTCCAGAAAGCTGGCCGAAAGGAGCCGGGGAGACACTTCTTCTGCAATGGCCTCTCCCAGGTACCTTGGTCCAAGGGGCGATTGCCATGACAGGAGCACCTCTTGGTGGTACAGCAAAAATTGCTGGCATGCTTGCCAAGGCTAAGCAGGCTCTGGTGTGGTTCAAATTGGTTGGGAACCACCTGTTGCGATGCGTAGAAGTTGGTCAAAATGACCCTCAGCGTGTCAATTGTTTGATTCCATGACACCTCTTGTAAATAGGTGCACAAATATTTCGCTGCTTGCTGCTTAGGCAGGCACCCTCCCTTTTTGAAAAAGAAGGGGGGCCACAGCAGCAACCCAAAATGTCCCCTGTCTAAGCAGGTCTGGGGCTGACCAGCAATAATTCTATACCTCTCACCCATACTCCCATAAGATTATCTCCATTGAAACCTGGCTGGAAGGTTATGCTGATTGGTCAGCTGTTTTGTACTTGTGGGAAGGGTTTACCCAATATTTTAGGATTCCCGTGGCTTCCCAGCCTGTGGCTCGGAATACAGCAAATCAAAAGTCAGTTAGAGAGCCACCTGAGGTAGCCAGAAAGAAGGGTGAGGAAGGAGCTTGCATTGAGTTACATGGCGGAACCCCTTTGATTCTCCTTTTGTTCCTGACTTACATTTATCCCCATTGGGGATTTGTCCCTAAGCAAGCCCCATGTGATTTCTGTCTGATCCATAATTTTTGCATCCCAAAGGCCCCCCCGTGAACAATGCCATCCCGTCGTAATTTTATTCCATGAAATACAGTCCTTCCTTGGGTCAGGCGGTTAAGCTTATCAAAAAATACATGAACAATCAAATAAGCAAACAGGAAGAGGGGCCTTGTAGTCAAAAAGGCGTTATTGAATCGGCTTTGAGGTTATGGCCAGTTCACCCTCAAGATTTTTAATAATAATAATAATAATAATAATAATAATAATAATAATAATAATAATAGATAATAATTTATTTATACCCCACCCATCTGGCCAGGGTTTCCCCAGCCATTCTGGGAGGCTTCCATCAGAACATTAAAATGCAATACTCTATTCATCATAAAGTGGTTGGGCTTTCATTTAGATGGAGCTTATTATATTGATAAGGCAATGCCAATGGGCTTTATGTCCTCTAGTACCTTCCTTTATTGGGCTTGGTGAGTTAGTTAATGATGACCCATTAATATGATTATTTTCCTGGCTGGACCTTGGGACACCAGCGATGGCGTAGTTTTACTGGACACCTTTATTCCTTCACTGAGGAGCTGTGTGTCCTGTTGGCAGAGCTTTAGACAGAGGGCTCTATTGCCTCCCCCTCTTTTAACGTAGTTAGGGATACTGTTGGATATCGTTCCTCGAACATACTGCTTGCCTATGGAGAAGCTGTCTGCCTTCAATGAAGTTATTTTGTAATACTTCCTCTGAAGCAAGTGATGCTTCATCAGTTCTAATCTTGTCAGGTCATTTAATTTAATTTTGCGGGCAAAGTGGTTGCCCCAGGCAGCCCCTCCACTCCACTTGTCCATGCTGCCTGCGGCCCGAGGTCCCCTTACCTTTGTGTTCGCTTACCGAGTGAGGTGAAGACGGATCTCATGTGCTGGTTGCAACTCTTAAGCACATGCAATAGTGTTCGCCGTGGCAGGATACCTTGAACATGCACAGTGTTTCAGGTTCATTCTGCTGCTACTGTATCTTGCCCTTGGGTTTTATTTCAGGGACTGCTGGTGTTCAAAGCCTTGGCCTCGTGTCTGGTGGCAAGGCAATCATGTGACCTAACCTTTCTTGAGTTTCCCTCATTGTAGTAGCAGTGTGCATTTGGACTGAGGAGTTTAGTGACCGTCGGTTCGGCATTTGGTCTGGCGACCAGGCAGTGGCGAGCGTCCTGGCAAAATGGTCCTCACGCTCCGGTAGAGTCTCAGCCCCTTTTACGCGTTTTTCAGCTGCACTGCTTAAGTTTTAATATTGTGTTTTTCTGCTCACTTTATTATAGGATCGTCTGGGTTTGCTGATGCTCTATCCCATATTTTCAGGTGGAGAGCTTCAGGTCCTGGGCTCTGGATGCCCAGCTATAGCCGGACTTTTCTGGAGCTCCTGGAGCACTTTAGCAACAATTACTTATTATGGGGAGTAGCAGCTTCCGTTCCCTCTTCCACTTTAGGTTTTATGAGAAGGTCTGGTCTGATTTCTTAGCCTTTTGCTGGCAGTCATCAGCCATTCAGAGGGACTTTCCCCCATCCTCTGAGCAGGTGTTGCAGTACTTGGCTTGCTTGCTCCAGTTCGGATGTGCCACTAAAATCATCAGGATCCAGTCTGCTGCAATTTCCCTTTGGAAAAAATAATAATAATTTCCAGAGACCTTTGCACAAAGGATGCCGTGCACAGGGTCTTGGAAAGTTGGAGTTGGCTCCAACCTCTGAGGACACTGGCCAGTGAGCAGGTCACTTTGACCTTTTATGCATTATCTACAGCAAGCCAAGACTTGTCTGCTGGTCAAAGATTGAGGTGAAACTCCATGGCAATTTTGTGCACTGAGGGTTGAGAAAATTGTGTTGGAGCCAGCACGGGGCTGAGAGGCTAGAAACTTATTGCTGCTGGACTTTTCCTTATTTGCCTTGGAATTTGTCGTTAGAGTCAGCAGCTCTAAGACTGACATAGTATGCAAGGGGGATGCCATCATCAGGCTTCTGGTCACAGGTGTGACGGGCCCTTGCCCAGTTATGGATACCAGTAATATTTGGCTCTTCGTCCTCCTGGGGGCTGGTCCACTCCTAGTGCATGAATATGGGTTCCTATTAGCCAGGCATCAATTTGCTCATGTCGAGCACCACTTATTACAGCCTGCAGCTTGCCCACTGCTGAACACGCTTCATTCCGTCCGTATAGATGCTGTTACAAAGGCTGCATACTGGGGCTGGTCGGGACAGGATTGTGAATGTGTGTCATCTGACACTGACAAGGGTTACATCAGGAAGCGTTGCCAGCGATGCCTGTGTTGATGCCTGTCTGTTATTTCCTTTTTCCTAGGAGCAGCTGTGCACATTTGGTTTGTTGGCTGCAGCATCGTGCACTGGGCTGGCAAGTGCGCTGATGAGTCTGCACTGGGGCGCCATCTCAACCGTCCTGCCCATGTGCACGTGTCTTGGAGGTCCAGTTGGCGAATGCTTTGGGAGGAGTACCTTCCCCAGCATGTGCAGGTGTCCTGGTTGTCTAGACGGGGAATGTTGGGGGGGGGGAATTTCTCCCGTTGATTCGTAATCGTGAGTCCAGGGAAGGCCCTCCCTCAGCAATTGTAGTCCAACTAGGCGAGAATGACTTACCTGCTACTGACTGTCGCGCATTGCGTTCTGCTATCCAATCTGATTTGTATGAATTGGCGTCCCTCTTACCGGCAGTGCAGATTTTTTGGTCGCATCTTTTGCAAAGGCAAGTCTGGCGTGGAAGTCATTCTCTAGTGGCCACTGAGAAGGCTAGAAAACGTACTAATGGCGCCGCAATAAAAACAATTCTTGAATTGGGGGGGTCAGTGATCGCTCATCCTGCTATCACGTTTAGAGCGATTCCCCTTTACCACCATGATGGGGTGCATCTTTCCTCCTCTGGAAATGACACTTGGCTGCAAGCTATTGCGGATGGGCTGAAGGGTTGGTTAGGTATGTGAGTGGTTTGGCGGCGAGCCGGTCGGCTCTGGTGGCGGTTAGGCATTGGTTTCGTGTTCGTTGCTGGAGGGGTTATGATTGGCTGTGTCTGCCCCTCCAATGCTGCTGCTGCTGCGTGGGAATTCCGTTAAAGGAATCCAGGGGCTCGCAATGCTTTTGTCCGTATCCCCCGGTCGGGGGCCAGGGCCACGCAAGAGCCCCTGGGAGCATTTGGGAAGAGTCGTTGTGTCTGACCCCCCAGCTCCTATTCTCTCCCCAAAATGCTTTCCCTTACTGACTGTCGTCAGTTCTGTCCCCAGTGGGTCAGATAGTCTAAACCAATGCCTACGCAACCACTCACATATCTTGTATTTTAATAAAGTTGTGGCCAAAATTTATCCCAAAAACCAAACCAAAATTAATGTTTCTGGTGTGAGTTATTTACTGGAGGGTGGTTGGGGACCTCAACACGCAATGCGTGTTCTCCATCCTAGAGAGCACGGGTTGCGGTGGGGGCCAGAAAATCCACCCTTCCAGTGTGGGTTGGTTCTGAGTTAGTCACTGTTTTGATTGGGGCATTACTTGTTGTTGGGGAGAAACTAACGTTGCAATTTTGGTTGATGGACAGTTACTGGATTAAAATCCTTGGCACGCCCTGTATTATTTCTCTTTGCTGCTTGCAACGGATCGCCCGCCCTCCCCTCCCTCGTTTTAGGCCTTTGCGTTGACCTTGCTATGCCTGTCATGGGGTCGTCTGCCGTTGGTGCAGGGGCCTGGTAGGAATTTTTCCAGTTGGCTGATTGGCTGGTGCCTTCTGGTTTTCGCCTACTGCGTAGCAATTAGTCACAACTTGTAAGGTTGGCGGTTAGGCATTGGTTTCGTGTTCGTTGCTGGAGGGGTTATGATTGGCTGTGTCTGCCCCTCCAATGCTGCTGCTGCTGCGTGGGAATTCCGTTAAAGGAATCCAGGGGCTCGCAATGCTTTTGTCCGTATCCCCCGGTCGGGGGCCAGGGCCACGCAAGAGCCCCTGGGAGCATTTGGGAAGAGTCGTTGTGTCTGACCCCCCAGCTCCTATTCTCTCCCCAAAATGCTTTCCCTTACTGACTGTCGTCAGTTCTGTCCCCAGTGGGTCAGATAGTCTAAACCAATGCCTACGCAACCACTCACATATCTTGTATTTTAATAAAGTTGTGGCCAAAATTTATCCCAAAAACCAAACCAAAATTAATGTTTCTGGTGTGAGTTATTTACTGGAGGGTGGTTGGGGACCTCAACACGCAACCCAATATATTGCCTCACTTTTGTTGCTCCACCATAAGTGTCAAGCTGGAAAATTATAGCTACGAAACTGAGAAACAAGAAATCAAAGGAAGTCTTTAGATCCACAACTGAGATTCTTCTTGGTGCTCTGGCACAACTCTGTGACATCAGTTATCAGATTTCTGTTTCACACTTAACAGCTAAGTTCTGATTATATCAGAATGGGAAATGGTGGTTAGTTTTGCAACTAGGTTGCAGCAAGAAGACAAAAGAGGAACTAGTGGCAGAACAAACAGCACAGTTAGATGCACTTTGTGCATGCTTGAAATCCAAAGAAACACAAGATGTATAGTTGGACCATAGAGGAAAATGTCTAGGGCTTTGGCTGGAACAATAGGTGAGTATTTCAAGTAATCAGTTCCCTGTTTCTTCGATGTCATTTCACAAAATCCCATTGAGCTCAATTAGCATTGGGTTAATTTGAGGGTCCCCTCTCCATTTGCGTCCCCCCCAACTATTTATTTGATATATCTGTTGTGAAAATAAATAATGGCCATTTCTGCCCAATTCAAACTACACAAATTTTCAAATGTCTCCATTCATGTCTATGGGACGTATAAAAACTGGTTCTCAGGGCTCTTCCACACCTCATTTGGCCTTCCATTTCCCACCAGGAAAACCCTCTCTTTACTGCTGAATTGAAACAAATGACCATTGGGTCTTCTGTAGATTGCTGTACATTCCAATTCAGAGGCAATGAGCATGTTTGTCAGGGGAAAGCTGCACAGCAAAGGCAAGGCCACTTCGACCCGTGCATAGAAAGTGCCTAGAAACTGTGCCTTTTTGGAATGCAACTGGTGGAAGGATGGATGGGCCCTCAATTAAACAATGAAAATAGCTACAACATGCCAAATTATTTACTGTACATAGATCTTTACATACATATGTGTCTGTGTGTGTGCCATCTCATCCAGCCATTCCATTCTGTTCTCCTCTCCCACCTGGTTAACCATTGTCCACTTGTTAGTCATTCAAAAGGCCTCTCCCATGCCTGTTTCCAGGTTCCATAGTTATGCCTGTGGGGCTCCATACACACCATGAATTCAAAGCATATTATACCTCCCCCCCAAAATCACAGGACTGTAGTTTTGACCCTCACCCTGTTGCTCCCTGCAACTTATTTACTCACTTTTCTCAATAATGCTTCTCTATGACATCAAGATTTTGGAGGCAAGAACCTCCTGTTGAATCAGCTCTCTCGACAACCAATGAGCAAAATTCTTCTTGCCACAGGATGTTGGCAATCTGCTTAAGAACAGATGAAATGTTATGGGTGTGGCACTAAGCATCTTGCAGAGAGCTTGGCGATACATCTGTTTTCTCATCCTTGGGGTTGTAGTCAGTTCTACCATTCTGACTACCTCCTCATTCCAGCACATGATTTTGTGCTTCTTCATGCCTCCAACTCACCTTGTCTTCAGACTGCTGATCAACAGTGGCTCACAGGTATGTGAATGTCTCAGGTTGACAGAGTACATTTGCAAAAGTGGGAGAGGAACCAAAGGCAGAAGTGTACATGCATTGCAGGTTGAATCCCTGGAGAAGGGAATACTGGACTGGAGAAACAAATCATCTGCCTCACAAGTGCTCTACAGTAGGGATACAACAGTTTACTGGTAGTGGCAATTGTCCTTCTTGTGATAGGAAATGCTATATGAGAGACAAAGAATGGGGATTGAGGAGGGTCAATAGGAGAGGAGTTAAAAATGACCCTATTTTCATCTGAGGAATGTTCGTGGGTATGTCAATGTATTTGGGATTGAACAGAAGTGTCCCCATATCCCACAAAAAGACAGGTTGCTCTTCAAAGTTGCCCCGAGTGGGTTGGGAAATTAAAGAGCTGGTGGGCCAGTAGAAAACCACAGGAGTGGAGACAACTGTTGTGTTAGGAAGCTGTTTGTAGGTTTCCCTTAAGCATCTGTTTGGTCATTGTGAGACCAGGACAGTGGATTTCTCTTTGTTTTTATTTAATCTGGTTTTGTTAAATGTCACATTTTAGTAATAATACAAACTTACACATCCCTTCCCAAAGCATCATTTTCTTATGTTTTTGTTTATGTTGAAAGCTTTCCACTGTGGCTGGGGAACGCAGTCAGATGTGTGGGGTACTAATAATCATAATGGTTTTTGTTCTGCTGGTGACTATGACTGCTCAACTCCTTCTTCCGTTCCTCTTCTCCACTCCACATTTGAAGCACTGAGCCCATCTGAAAGATACTCGGAGTCCAGTGTGACTTTCATGCTCTTTATTCAGCTCATAGTAGTGAGGAATGTAGTTCCCCCAAAACGTTTGCTTTATATACACTATTTACACAATGGGCCCCACATGATTGGCTAATTCCGGGATACTCCTGTATGCCAATCAGAGTGCGGATTCACTTCCACCTGGAGCTGGATTGGGTGGCTCCTGCAGACCAATCAAGACTGCTGCAATCTCAATCCTATTGTTCTGGGACCAATCAGACTGCTGCAATCTCAATCCTATTGTTCTAGGACCAGTCAGACTGCTGCAATCTCAATCCTATTGTTCTAGGACCAATCAGACTGCTGCAGTTTGGATCCTATCCAACTCAGTACATAACACATGAAAACAGAAAACCACAGGAGTGGAGACAACTGTTGTGTTACGAAGCTGTTTGTAGGTTTCCCTTAAGCATCTGTTTGGTCATCGTGAGACCAGGACAGTGGATTTCTCTTTGTTTTTATTTAATCTGGTTTTGTTAAATGTCACATTTTAATAATAATACAAACTTACACATCCCTTCCCAAAGCATCATTTTCTTATGTTTTTGTTTATGTTGAAAGCTTTCCACTATGGCTAAAACAATGGCCCAACGAAAGGAATTGGGGAGAGTTCACAGGGTGCAAGAGGTCGTTACAAGAAAGCAGAAGTGAATCTCCTTGCCTCAGCTAACTAGGGTGAAATTCAGAGAGTCTTCTGGGGACAAGAGGGTTGGATTTCTGGGTTGCTGGAATACGCTCATTGGCTTGATACTTAATGCAAGACATGAATATGTAACATTTGAAGGATCTATAAAAACCTTTGGATACCTGTGATTGATGTCCAGTCTTTTGGAGATGACTCCCTGGACCTATTGCTCAGCAATAAAACACTTACTCTTGATTTCTCCTAAATCCCGTGTTTGGCATTTATTTTAAGAACTAAGGTTCCCGGAACGATATAACAATATATTATAACAAAACCAAGGAAGTTGAGGCTGAAATAGCTTGCTCTTTGTTTATTAATAAAGACTAAGTCCACCCTTGTCACATTTCTTCCATTAGAAGAAATCTACAGCAGAAGAAGCACATAACCAATGTTGAGCACAATGAGCGGTTTCAGCTTAGCGTCCTCCTTCCCTTGGAATGCTGGAGAAGAATATAACATGACATATGATGACATTCCAGGCTTCAACAAGAGCCACAGTAATAATTATATAGAACTGACTCCAGATTCTTCATTAGAAAAGGATATTACAACCATCATTACAATTTTATTTTGCATTTTTGGCTTTATTGCAAATGGAACTGTCATCTGGCTTCTTGGCTTCGGCATTAAGAGGAATCAATTCACCACTTACATTCTGAACCTCTCCATTGCTGACACTGGTTTACTCACTGCTAACTTTATTACAGAAATACATTGGATGGCAAAATACTCTTACGATAGCCTGCTATGTGACGTATTTAATCATATCTTCTATTTCACGTACAACACTGGCCAATTCCTATTGACAGCCATCAGCATTGACAGATGTGTGTGTGTCCTCTTCCCCATTTTGTATCGATGCCACAGACCACAACATTTAACAAGGACTATATGTGCTTTAATATGGGGCCTTTCTTCCCTTTCCCCTGGAATTCACTTAATTCTCCACCTGAATAATTTGTCATCATATAACATAGTAAACTTTCAGTTCGTTGTGAGTGGCCTCCTTTGCCTCCCACTCATGACTATCTCCACACTGATCCTGTTCATCAAAGTCTACTTTAAACCACGACAGCGGAGGCGTGGGAAACTTATAGTAATCATCTTGCTTGCTCTTCTCTTCTTCATTGTTTTTTCTTTTCCGCTTAATGCCTTATACATTGCCCATTATATTTTCCATTCAAAAACTCCCCTTCTTGCATTTTATGGGTTCTTATGTGCCTCTCTGAACAGCAGTGTTAACCCTTTCATCTATTTCCTGGTTGGGAGAAAGAAAAGAGGCAGACCTATTACAAACATGAAGGCCATACTCCAGAATGCTTTCAGATATGAGGAAAACTCTCCAGAGGAAGAGGAGACCACCGCTGAAACACAGTTATGATAGTTCCAAAAGATAATCATGTCTAGATGTATCATTATAGTTCTAAAAACATTATTGTTGTTAGACTGAGCCCATAAGTTTGTGTTGCATTGTATTTAGCCTTGTTGACCTATGTTCAGTGGGGCTATTGCTTTCGTGGTGTACATAATATTTCAGCCATGGAGGATAAGGGCAAAGACCATTAACTATGAAGACGCCCTGTCAAATCCACTCTCCAAAAGGTCTCACCTCAGAGCGGGCTACAGGAACGTGATTAATACCCGCCGGTAAGGCCAAAAGGCCCCTGGTAATGTGCAAACAAACAGGGGGAGAAGGGAAGATTTTTTTGGAAAAGGAATTTAAGGGGATAAAGGGAAATAAGGGTAGAAGGAGAAATAAAGGGGTAAAACGAGAATAGATCACCGCAAGATGATTGAGATCTCTCAGAGCAACAGCAGTCCACAATCAGATGTCCGTGTTCCGATGCATGGGCCCCAAAGAGAAAGCTCGGCAGCCTTGCATGAGCTTAAATAGGTCCCGCGTTGCTGCATTTTACGACACCCCATTGGTCAGATTGCTCCCCAACAACACGGGACCGACCTATCAGGGGTTGTGGCTTTATTTCCAATTACCCCCACAACACAAGGTCGGGTAGCCGGTTACACTGCCCTCTTTTAATGGAGGACCCGATTTTCCAGAATAAACCTCTAATGGCTCTTATGTTACTGTATCCATTGGCTGCAATATTCCCTGTGTTTTGTACTTTTTGTATATAGATTATTATGTTAACCAGGTTGAGGATGAAAAGATAGAATCATACTATGCTATTTATCAATAAACAAATATCACTCGATCAAGTCACAGAGTTCTTAGCTGCTTCCCGCTTCCGGATGACTAGGAAACCACCTTTTATCAACAGTACTTTCTACAACAGTGAGACTTAGAGGGCAACATCCTCCTCCTAATTTTGCTGATGGCTATCTTGATCACCAGTAAAGAATCAGTTTCTTCATGTTACAAGATATTGGCAAACTGATTAAGCACAGAAAAAGAGAAGAGGATAATTTACAGGACATCTTGAATTCAGCTTGGTCAGACTTACAAGTTTTCCTTGAGACTTGGGGATTGCATTGATTCCTGCAAATCCTTTGATTGCCTACTTTCCCCAGCTGTTACTCCTGTTTCCTCTTTTTTTTTTTTTTAGAAGAATTTATTGGCATTTTTCATAACAAGACAAACACCCACATCCACACCTACAATAATACAATTATAAAACAAATACAATTATAAAACAAATACAAAATGTCATGTTTCTTCTTTTGTTTTAAAGTTCTATAAAAAAAAGAAATTTCTATAGCCTAATCTTGAGGATTGACTTCCCCTGCCTTTTTCACCTTCGGTTTTAAGTCCATAATCTATTTTTTAACAACATCCTCCAAAATTTAAACTCAACTATAAAAGAAAAACAATCATCTTAATCATCTTAGTCTATATTGACTTATAATACATCATCCTAAATCATAACAAATTGTTTTTATCTAATCTAAGCTAACATCTTCTGTCCTTTATCCTGCTGCTAATAACATGAAATTTCAAATATCTCCTTTCTTATTAAAAAATAAATCCATAAACTTAACAGTCTTCACCCTCCGATTTCAGCATACCATAACAGACCATTTGAACTTTACATTTAATACTTAATACTTCACCCTACTCCCCCTCTGTCCATTGTCCTTCTCCGACTGTCACCAGAACCATACTTCCAATTGTCCTCTTTTCCCAAATGTCCACAGATCCAGGCACAGTTTATAACACTCCTTGCAACGAGCTTCAGGGTACACATCTCATCTTCTTTCGGCTGCTCCGTTTCTTTACGCCATTCTTCTTCTTCTTGTAAATATCTTAATTCTTTGTCCCTTGCCCCCGAGCTCACACCTCGGGGTCTGGATATAACAAATGTTGCCGTCCCGGGGCTGCCACCCCCAAAGAACGGATCTTTTTCCCGGAGTCGCCCAGTCGTGTCACTCCATCCTTCAAACAACCCTCTCAGCTCCTTGCCAAGGTTTCCTTCAAAGGTATCAAAATTTTTAAAAGCCTCCTCTGTGGGAAGTAAATTTCTTTTCAAATCCCCACTCAAGACTTTCACTTTCCGATTAAGCAGTTCCAGCCTCAAAACATTGAGCCTTTGTTCATCCGTTAGTCCAGAGTTCAAAACAAGTTCAAACACAAAGTCCAACATATTGGGAGAGGGGGTAGGAGTGAGTGTCAGATTACAGTTCCTGTCTCTATGTTCTTCCTTTTGTAACAGTTGTTTTCCACCTCAGTTCAAACTTTTCATCGCCATTTTCCCTGAAGCCAGAGCGCAAAGACCAAAACTTTAAACGGAGATATTTTCCGCAGACTTACTCCCCAAAGGGAAATTTTAACAGTGTCATTTATCAAAGTTCGAATACTTTGTAGCCAATTCTGTAGCAGCAGTCACTTAAACTGGTTAATATCTTTCCCCCGAAGGGAGAGAGGCAGGCTTCCTTCTCATTTCCCCCCGGATCGTCCAAAAACCATGAAATCTAGTCCAATCGAATACTCACGACCACCGGGTTTCTTTAACTCCGAAAATCACAGGAAGAACCTTGACGCTCGTCGCGGGGGTGACCGCCGCATTTGCGTCCCGCTTGGGGCATGTCCCCTAAAGCCCGCCTCCGTTGTTCCGTTCACCCCCACTCCCCCTTTCAGGGGGAGCGAGGGAAGGGTTCGGAGCACTAATGGGCACAGCCGGGGAGCCCAGGGTGCGGGACGCTCTTCCCGCACCCCACCGGAGCCCCGCTTTGCGGTAGCGGGGCTCCAACCGCCGGGATGGACTGGGTCGCCTCGCAGCCGAGGCAACCCACGACCGCTCCGCGATGGCGTCGCCGCCGGAAGTCTACTCCTGTTTCCTCCTGCTCATGATATCTGAGCCACAGATTCTCACAGTTTTGTGAACACCCTTCATCTGCAAGGGTAGCAGGAGAGCCATTCCTCAGTGGGATAATTAGCAAGCATTTTGCATACTGACACGAAGAGAGTTATAGGGATCCCAATTGGCAGGCTAGGAAAGAATGAGTTCTGGAGATCTCAGTGCCTGATAGCCTTAGTAGCTTCAGGTCTAACACTAGGATTTCGAATGTCCCTTCAAAGACCCTTCTGATGTTTGTCACAAATCAACAGTAAAGAGTAGGTTTTCCTGGGGAAAAGCAATGGAACAAAAACATAACCTCTCATATCCTTGAATAGAAATCACTGTTCAATGAATGTTCTAGAGTTATACATAGAGTTTAGTATCCAAAATCTGAGGCTGAGTAGTTTGCATGCAGAAGATTACAGATTCAGTCTCAGCCAGGTAGGGCTAATTAAAATGTTCATATCCACTAGTTGATGTTCCAATTAGTCATGGGCAGGTTTTTTCCCCCCTCAGCCTAGATACTTCAGAAATCTCCTGTGTGTTCAGGAAATGAACTTATAACAGCAACAAAAACAGAACTCTCTGCTTACAAGTGGGAGTAGATTGGCTATATGTATTCCCTTCTAGGAGCTTTCCCAGAAAAGAATGAGGTCCTCTTGCTGGAAAAAAAGTTCTGTATCCCTACTGTACCACCATCCTGCTCTTTCCTGCCCAGTAGCTCATGTGGCCCAACATTTAACACCAGGAAAACCTTCTCTTTACTGCTGAATGGAAACAAATGACCATTGGGTTTCCTGCAGATTGCTAGTCATTCCAATTCAGAGGCAATGAATGTGTTTTTCAAGGTAAAGCTGCACAGCATATGCAAGGCCACTCGGACTGATGCCTGGAAGGTCTCTGGAAAGAGCTTGAAACTGATTGTTTTAGGAATGGGACTGGAGGAAGGGTGGAAGATCCCTGAAAATGATCAGGCCAGAACATGCCATGTTATTTACTGTAAATGGATCATTACATACATACGTATGTCTGCCATCTCATCCAGCCATTCCGTTCTGTTCTCCTCTCCCACCTGGTTTGTAGCCTTATTGCAGACCTTTCCGTTAACCTTGGGTTCTTTGTTGCACCCGGGGGGGTGAGGGAGGAAGGAGTCAAAAAAAGACACTGAGGATTTGAAATAGAGAAAGAGTTTTTATTCCTGTCATTTAGAATGGCAGGAAGGCACCCGCGTGATAATTCACAGCGAACTGCACCGAGCATCAGTTGCATAGTTTATATAATCTTCAAACCCCTCATTCCCCCTCCCCAGGAATCTGCTTCTTGCACGTCACACCATTAGTAACATCCTTGAAAATTCCTGTTCTTACAATCTTATCTTCAAGGCCAGCACAGCCCTTATTCCCTTGTGCAAGATTCCCATTCCACTGTTATCTTCAGGTACTAGTTACAGCCATTCCTATCTCCTTGAGTGGGCCCCTCTTGATCTAGGTATTCCTTTCCTGATTTAATATGCCAGTAAGGAATGCACTACTAATCAAGGTTCATTTCTAACAGAAAAGTTTTCATCTAAACAGTTTACAGAAAAGCTTTTACTTAAAGGGTTTCAGCCTTGAGTTCATTATTGGGTGAAAGTTCCTGTCTCACACTCTTATCTCAAAGTGGGGGTTAAGCAGCCCCTGGCTGCCCCTGGTACCTCCCGCCTTTCCCTCCAACCGGCAGGACCATCCATCAAAGAATTATCCTGTCTCTGGCTATCTGGCAACTCTCACATCCCTCGGCCAGGAATTCCTGTGCCATCCAGGGAAGGGGCGCTCCAGGGAAGGGGCGCTTTTCATTGATTAATGATATGCCAGCGAAGAAAGGTATGCACTAACAGAATAAGTTGCACAAAGAGAGCTTACAGAAAAAGCAAAATATTATACCAATAACATAAAAATATAAAAGGCCAGGCAAATAGTATCAAATAAAGGGGCTAAAGTTTTACAAACTCAGGCAAAGTCTAAATATCATTTATAGAGAGGCTAGGAATGCAACACATCAGTAGAAGCTACATGTCAAATAAAAGAACTTAAAAAAACATTAGAGAGAGAGAGAAAGAATCTCAGTTTAAAAAGACTTAAAAGGGAGAAGGAAGGTAAAAAAAAAAAGGACTTAAGAGACTTGCATAGAGAAAGGAAAGTCAGTTACTGGCATAGAGAAAGGAAAGTCCATTAAAAGGACTTAGTTGCATAAAGAACAAGGTAAAAGGGGAACTTACATCAGGCTTTCCAGGAGGCTTTCAATATAGAATCACAGAATAGAATCATAGGGTTGGAAGAGACCACAAGGGCCATCCAGTCCAACCCCTGCCAAGCAGGACACACCATCAAAGCATGCATGACAAATGGCTGTCAAGTCTCTGCTTAAAGACCTCCAAAGAAGGAATCTCTCCTTGGTAGCAAATTAAAAGACTGTCTTTCAGAAGAAGAAGCTACCTGTATTCAGGGAGAAGGGGGGTCTCTTTCTTTTCCAAAAAAAGGAAGATTTTCAGCCCAGAAAATCCAGTTCAAAATTAAAAGCTCTCTCTCTCTCTCTGTTCAGAGACTGTCCTTCAGAGAAAACTGAATGCGCGGCTCTGAGCCACTAAAAAAAACAAACTGACTTTCAGTTCAGGGAAAGTTGAAAGCTCCAGTTATTCAGAGTGGCCTCCTCATTCCACTCAGAGCCAGGTAAGAGATAGATAAGGGAGAGGAGAGAGAAGAGGAGGAGGGGGAAGAGGAGGGGGAAGCCCCCTTAGCTGCTCGCTTCTTGATTAACAGTATGTCAGTAAAGAATGCATTAGCAGACGAGCTCTTAGCTAAAAACTTTTTTTGCCAAGTTATACAGAGAGAGAGAAAGCTAACCAAGAAAGCTTGGTTACAAACAGACTTATAAACTTATAAACTAGAGAATTAAAACTCTCCCTCTTCAGGTTAACCATTTTCCACCTATTAGTCATTCAGAAGCCCGCCCTGCGCCCTTCCAGTTTCCAAACTTACACCTGTGGGGCTCCATACACACCATGAATTCAAAGCATGTGATTCCCCTCAAAGAATCCCAGTATTACCCTCACCAGTTGTTCCCATACAACTTATTTACTCACTTTTCCCAAGAATGCTTCTCTATGATATCAAGAATTTGGAGGCAAGAACCTCCTCTTAAATTAGCTTTTTTGACAACCAATGAACAAAATTCTTCTTGCCACATGATGTTGACAGACTGCTTAAGAACTTCATCTGTAATGGGTGGAGTCCTAAACGTCTTGCGGAGAGCTTGGTGATAAATCTATTTTCTCCTCATTGGGGCTGTAGTCCATTCTGCCAATCTTCTACCTCCTCATTCCAGCACAAGATTTTGTGCTTCTTGCTGCATTCAGCTCACCTTATCTTTAGACTGCTGATCAACAATTGCTCACAGGTACATGAATGTCTCAAGTTGACAAAGTTCATTTGCAAAAGCGGAAGGGGAACCAAAGGCAGAAGTGTACATGCATTGCTGGCAGAAAAGTCCAGGTTGAATCCCTGGAGAAGGGAATACTTGGGCTGGACAAACCAATCATCTGCCTCACAAGTGCTCTACAATAGGGATACAACATTATTTTATAAAAATCTCAAGGTCGGGCTCATCAGCATCTCTCTCTCTATATATAAATTTTCTAGTTCTCACATTGCTGTTTGAATTCACTTTAAACTTGTGTTTTATTTTGGGTTCATATTGTTTTTTTCATAAACAGTGTACTGTGGTAGCACTTGTCTTTCTTAAATTAGTAAATGCTATGTGAGAGAGGAAAAAATGGGGGGTCAAGGAGGGTCAATAAGAGAGGAGTAAAATTTTCCTTAATTTCATCTGAGGAATGTTGGGGGGGCATGTTTGTTTGTTTGTTTATTGGTCATGAATTTCCATGATAGCATTTCTCTTTTATTATTGTTTGAGTGTCTCGGTTTAACATGATTGAGCTTTAGAACCAAAACTTACTTCACATTTCTTTATTTTCTCCTGATAGGAAGAGCAATGAAGGAGTAGGTCAAAAGTAGAGATCCAGCAAGATGAGCAATGATGGCCTGGGATCCTGGCCCACTTTGAATGCCTCTTGGGAAGATATTGGAGCCGAAAATGGAACTGACCTCCTAACCCCCCAGGATGGTTTTGATCACGAGTCATCGCTATATTTTATAGCAGAAATTGTACTCTATGTCTTCATTTTCATTATTAGCATTTTTGGACTTGTGGGGAATGGAACTGTCATCTGGTTCCTTGGCTTTTCAATGAAGAGGAATCCTTTCACCACTTTCATACTACATCTGGCTGTTGCTGACCTTGGGGCTCTCATGTGTTCATCTTCTTTTTCAATTATCAGTATTTTGGAATTATTTTCACTCTTACCTTTGTATATGTATGTGTTCACAGTATTCGAGTTTTTCATTTTGTTCATGTACAACACTGGTCAATATCTATGACAGCCATTAGCATGGACAGGTGTGTTTCTGTCCTCTTCCCCCTTTGGCACCGATGCCACCGACCACCACACTTTTCCACCCTTGTGTGTGCCACAGTATGGATCATTTCTTTCCTGCTCAGTGCAATCTGCATGATTCTTTCTAATTTTCTGCATTACATGGATGCCATTTTCTTTTTTTCTTTTTTTTAACAAACATTTATTGGTTTTCCACATCCAAACACATCAAATACAATCAAGAAACAACAAATACAACAAAAAACAGCAACCACAAACTACAAACTACAACAATAAACTAAAATGAAAAAAACAAATACATACCTCACAAACAGGAACACCAACACTCAATTTATATAATTGTAATCTTATTTCGAATCTAATTCAGGGGACTTCCCCCATTCTCTCTTCTGCTTTCCATTTAATTAATTTACTTTAATAACTTTTCTATCAATTTTAAACTTTCTTTCACTTAAATTCACTTAATTTCACATTCATCATCTCATATCTTACATCTTTTAATATCTAAATACCCAAATACAACATCTTAACACAGATCTTATCTTCTTCTTTTTTTCATATTCTTTTTATTAAATTTCACAAATATACAATATATTTACAATTCATTACATATTGATCGTTCGGTGTTTTGGCCTCTTCAGGCCTGGACTTCCATCAATCCTTCCGCCTGGTTTCCACAATACAAATACCTTTGTTTTTATATTTGTTCCATAAATTATTGCTTTAATCTTCATATCTTAAATAATTAATGTTAATGTCGTCATACAATAATATTTATTCTTTACTACAAAGCTTCCTGTAATCATATTAACGTATTCAATTGTGTATATTTCTTTAAATAATTTGCAAATTTTTTCCAATCCTCAATAAATTTTTGGTCTCGCTGTTCTCTGATTCTCCCTGTCATTTTGTCTAGCTCCGCGTAATTCATCATTTTCAAAACCCATTCCTCTTTTGTCGGCAGTATTTCCTGTTTCCAGTTTTGGGCTAATAGGATTCTGGCTGCTGTTGCCATATATTGGAATAACTTTGTGTCATCTTTTTTAATTCCTATGCCTGTGATGCCCAGTAATAGAGACTCTGGTTTTTTAATAAAATTATATCCTAATATCATTTTCATCTCATTATAAATTTCATTCCAATAACTTTTAACTTTTTGGCATTCCCACCACATGTGGTAGAAAGTTCCAACCATTTCTTTACATTTCCAGCACTTGTTGTCACTTTTGTGCATTTTTGCCAATTTTGCTGGCGTTATATACCACCTATAGATCATCTTAAATATATTTTCCTTCAGCGCATTACAAGCCGTAAATTTTAACCCTTCTCTCCACAATCTTTCCCAATCTGACATCATAATGTTATAACCAAAGTCCCTTGCCCATTTAACCATAACCGACTTCACCTCCTCATCTTTCAGTTCCCATTCCAGCAAGTTTTTATACATTTTGGACAATATTTTATGATTGTTATTAAGTATTTCAATTTCAAATTTTGATTTAACATCACTAAACCCATGTTTTTTCAAATCATTTCTGAATAGATCATTTATTTGATGATAGTGTAGCCAATCATTTACATATTTTTTAACTTCTTCATATGGTCTTAATTTCCAAGTTGCTCCATCCTTTTTGAGTAGTATTTCATATGTTGGCCAGTTCTCTCTCATATTTGTCTTTTTTAGAGACATCATCTCCAATGGTGAAAGCCACCACGGAGTTTTTCTTTCTAGTAGATTTTTGTACCTTTCCCATACTTCGTAAAGGGATTTTCTGAAAACATGGTTGCCGAATCCTTTGTGTACCTTAATCTTATTTTGCCATAGGTAGGCATGCCAGCCGAATCTGTTATCGTGGCCCTCAAGATCTAGTAGACTTGTATTTTGTAGTGTCATCCATTCTTTAATCCAGCATAAGCATGACGCTTCGTAATATAATTTCAGATCCGGCAGTGCAACCCCCCCTCTATCTTTGGCATCAGTTAATAATTTAAATCGAATTCTAGGTTTTTTTCCTTGCCAAATGAATCTTAAAATTTTCCTTTGCCAATCTTTAAAAATTGCCACTCCTTTAATTATAGGTATTGTCTGAAATAGAAATAACATTCTCGGTAATACGTTCATTTTGTTTGCCGCTATTCTTCCTAATAGCGATAATTTTAACCTTTCCCAAATTTCCAGATCTCCCTTTATTTTATTCCAGGCCAAATCATAATTATTTTGAAAGAGATTAATATTCTTATTCGTCAACCAGATTCCTAAATATTTAACTTTTTTGGCTACTTCAATTTCTGTTGAATCTTCTAATTTTTTAATTTTCTCATTGTCCATGTTTTTGACTAGCATTTTTGTCTTTTTCTTATTTATTTTAAATCCCGCGAGTTGGCCAAATTCTTCTATTTCTTGCAGTGCAGCTTTGGTACTTTCCTCCGGGTCTTCCAGTGTCAAGACTAAGTCATCCGCAAAGGCTTTTACTTTATGTTGTTTTTTTCCAATTGTTATTCCTCTGATCTTCTCTGATTCTCTTATGCTTTTTAGTAGGATTTCCAATACTGATATAAATAGTAGTGGCGATAGTGGGCATCCTTGTCTCGTCCCTTTTGATATTTCTATATTTTCTGATACCACATTATTTACTATTAGTTTTGCTTTTTGTTCCTTGTATATTGATTTAATACTTCTTAATATTTTTTCTCCAATATCCATTATTTCCAAATTCTTTATCATAAAGTCCCAATCAACATTATCAAA
Source organism: Lacerta bilineata (assembly GCA_900245895.1). Lineage (NCBI taxonomy): Eukaryota > Metazoa > Chordata > Lepidosauria > Squamata > Lacertidae > Lacerta > Lacerta bilineata. The sequence continues at coordinate 97,168 of OFHV01004053.1, forward strand.
CGCTTTTTCTGCGTCTATAAATATCATCGCGGCCTTCTTTTCATTCCTGACAGATAAATATTCTATTATATTTACTATATTTCTTACATTGTCTTTTAATTGTCTGCCAGGTAGAAAACCGGCCTGGTCTTCATTGATGATCTTATTTAATATCTTCTTCATACGATTTGCTATTATGCTTGTGAAAATTTTATAATCTGTGTTTAGTAGTGATATTGGTCTATAGTTTTTAATCTGTAGTATGTCTGAGTCTGGTTTAGGAATTAGGGTAATATAGGCTTCCTTCCATGTTTGTGGTATCTCTGCCCTTTCCCATATATTGTTCAATACTTCGCTGAATGGTTCTAAAAGGATGCTGCTTGTTTTTTAATAATATTTCGCTGTAAATCCGTCTGGTCCTGGCGATTTTCCACTTTTCAGGCTCTTTATTGCATTTAATATTTCTTCTTTGTTAATCTTCTCATTCAGTTGAATTTTCATTTCTGTTGGGATTTTTTGCACTCCTTTCCTGTTTAAATATTCTTCAATTTTGTCTGTTTTTGTTATCTCCTTCTTTTTATATAGTTGTCTATAGAATTTTTCAAATCCTTTTCTTATTTCCACTGGATTTTCAATTTCTTTTTCTTCAATTTTAATCTTATTTATAATACTTTGTTCCTTCCTTTTCTTTATTTGCCAAGATAGCCATTTTCCCGGTTTGTTCGCATATTCAAACTCTTCTGCTTCATCCATTTTATTTTCCACTCTACCTCCTGATTTATTATCAGTGCGAATTGACTTTGTAATATTTTTATGTTTTGATTTGCTTTCCGATCATTTGGTTTGGACGCCAGCTTTTTCTCATTTTCCACAGATCTTATCTTCTTATTGCCTTAACTATCTCTTATTCCAATAACGCTGTTGCCACTATTTCTAGTTCATACCTATACAATCTTAAACTAAAATCATTCATAAAAAATTAGTATAGACAGTCAAAATATCTCCTCTCTATTCCATATCTGATGTCGGGGTACCGTGGTAGACCTTCCTTATTAGACATATAAATTTTTCATCTTTCACCTTTTCATCTTTCACCTTTCTTGCCTTTTTCTCTCCTCCCCTCACAACCACCCACCGGACTTCCCCCCAGCCTTTTCTGAAATCAATGTCCAGAATGTCATCTTTCCCTTTATGTCCAAAAACCAATTCATTATTCCAAGATATGCTCACGAAGCTCTTCGAAAAAAATTGTACATCACCACCTGGCATCTCCATTTCAGTCTGCAAATCAAATTTTAGTTGTAGTTCCAAAGATTGTTGTTCCTGCATTTTGGGGCTCTCACCCCAAAAAGCCGTTATAACGTCACTATAACCCCCCCTCGGCCTCTCACGCCGACAGGGTTTCTTTTCTTCCTGGAGTTGCGTATTTTCAAATTCCAATATCTCTACATATTGTTCTCTTATTGTTTCCTTAAGTTCTTTTGCAAAGTTCTTAAGAGAGTTTCCAATCTCATGAAAACTTTCAATGACATTCTGATTCAGCAATTGTAGTTTCAGAAGGATTGTCCTTTGTTCATAAGTCATTCCTGGGTCTAAAGCCATTTTAAAAGTGAAACTAGAAGAAGGCAGAAGTTGGCAGGAAATAACAAAGTTCAGTGCTTACCAATCTTCAAGTGTCAAATTACAGCCGCCATTACCTCGGTCAGAATCCAAAAAATTATCTTTTTAAATCCAAAATACTTGAGAGGAAATACCTTGAAAGTCTCAGTCCTCAGTCCTCCCCTGACAGGGGTTTCTTCCCAAATCGAACAAAACAGTCCGACATCAGCAAAATCATTTGAAACATCCAAGTGTAGCAACAGCCAGATACATCGTTACTTCCTTTAGACAACAGAGAGAGAAACGGGCCTCCGTTTTGACGTTTCTCTCCGATAGCCAGATTTTCTACTTTTTTAGCCAATTTAAACTCCGTTCTTACAGCTTGCGGAGTTCTTCTTTCTTTTAATTCCAATTGGAAGAACGGGGATGCTCATAGCGGCGGCAGCCGCCACTTGACTCTCCCAGCTGGGGCACCCTCCACAGCCCCGCGCCGTTGCCCATTCACCCGGGCCTCCCTTTTACACGGGCGGCTCTGGAACGGGGCAGCGCATTGGGGCCTGCTGGAGCCTTGCCCAAACCACGGGACGCTCTTCCCGCGGCTTACCGGAGCCCACTGCGCGGTAGCACGGCTCCTGGCCGCTGGGAAAGTCGGGGTCGTCTCGGACCGAGACAACCCCCGACCGCCGCTAATGGCGTCCTCGCCGGAAGTCCGATGCCATTTTCTATCACCTTCTAATGAATGCTGTACTTTGCCTCCCACTCATGACTGTTTCCACTCTTGTCCTGTTTATAAAAGTTTGGTTTCAGTCACAACAGAGGAAGGGAAAAGCTTTAACAACCATTCTACTTGCCCTCCTCTTCTTCCTCTTCTTAGCTTTCCCATTTACTTGCATTTCATTAATCTGTTTTTTCACTCCACTTTTAGAAAATAAAGTGCATTTTGTTGCAATACCTTTTGGGCTCTTATGCAGCTGCCTGAATAGCAGTGTTAATCCACTGATTTATTTCCTGATTGGGAGAAACAAGAGGGCTCGATCTAGGGAGAGCATGAAGGTAATGCTCCAGAGAGTTTTCAAAGAGGAGGAAGATTGCAGAGAGTAGTAAGAAGTTCCAGTTCAAACCCGGATGTGAAGACTTCAAAATAGCTCAGAAAGCTTCCTTTTCTATCTCTTGGTGTATTTCTTGGTACTTGTTTTCCTCTGTACTCACTATTTTATTATTTTGGATTCATTTACTCTGTTAATTTCTGTTCTCGTTTTAGCAGTATCGTTAAAAGCTCCTTGGATTCCCTATTTTGCAGGATAAATGTTTTATATGTTTTAAAAAATGAATTAAAAATAAATGCCGCTTCAACAGACTGTAAGTTGAGTGGGATGACTTGCTAAATGGTATAGAAAACAGATTCACTGCTGAAGGGAATGAAGTAAAGAAATCCTTACATTTAGAGCCCAAATGTTTGAAGAAAACAGAATAAAAGATTTCGCCCAGATTTTTAAAAATGTGCATGATGGAACATTCCACCACTATAATCCCTATTTTCTGTGCTGTTTTTCTAGAAAAAGAGGTGCAGAAACTCACCATAAAGGCCTCCCTTGTTCTCCTATAATTGCAATGTCACCCACCTGAGAGGTGCTGGAACTGAGTTCCGGTCAGTTCTGGCTGAAAAAGAGCACTTCTTATTATATGGATGCAGTGATATTGAAATTATAACTATGTGCATAAAAATAAACAAAACTCTGTAATCTACACCTTTATAGGGCAATGTGACAATTAGTAGAAGTGATTCATGACATCAAAGTTTCTCTATCTTTCCAATAAAGTTTTGGGGAGGGGAAACACCAGAGGATACCGGGGCGGGAGGGGAGAGAGAGAGAGAGAGAGAGAGAGAGAGAGAGAGAGATGGTTCCTCATCGTGCCACAATGCACTTTCCACTCAATGCTAGCCATCAAGCCTGTTGTGTCTTGGATTCGTGGAGCAATAAGTCCAGAGACACTTCTTCGTGAACAGCTCTTTATTGTAGGGAAAGGACAAGACTGGGGGAATAGGGGGTAGGGGAAGCTCTATTTATAGACACACTGGTACAGCGGGGAAAGATACATTTAAGCGGGAACCAATATTATTCAAACTTTCCGGTGAGACCCAATCAGGCTGTGGATTGTGATTGTACTCTTTCAATTGACCAATGACATTACTCCACCCGGCTGACAGAATATCTTAATTAATACACAACAAAGCCTATATCTTGATGCATATACTAGACTCCTTTGCATGGTGAAGAAGCAAAATCACCATGGATAAAGACTCACCTTGACACATCATTCTAGTCAACACTTATTAAGAAGGATTGGGATGGGGCATGAGAATAAAGCCGTCAGGTGAAACAGTGCAGTCCACTCTTCATTTGCAGAGCAAAGAGTCACCTCTGAGCAGGGGAGAAGATGACTGGGCTCCTCTTAAGCTGATTAGTTTTCCACTGGCACAACTTAAATGACCCACCACAATGTGCAAAGGCTCTAATGCAACTGAGAGGCAGCAAGCTGCTCACATAAAAGGCTAACCAAAAATCAGTCTGAGCAAGTAACACTCATCATCAGAATGGCACAAAGCACCTGATGGGTGGCAGAGAAAGATTACTTTCTTCAAACCCAGCTCCTGCAGTCCCTCTCTCTCTGTGTGTGTGTGTGTGTGTGTGTGCGCGCGCGTGCATGGAATTAATGAAAGTGAATCTCATGTTTGAAAAGAGAGGAATTAACTTCCTGTTGGACTGCCGCAGAAGGATTGAGCCCAAGGATAGAGAACTGGATGTGGTCGGAGGCCCAGAACTTTAATTACCCCCATAATGTTTTGGAATGCTTTTGCATATCATTACTGCATATATAGTTATTTCCCCCATAATATAAGTTTGGGGTTTGATGCTTTTGTAACTGTCTCCTCTCACAGGAAACTTTCAACTATCTTCTGCAGAAGTTCAAGCAAGATAGCTATGGTGGCAGATAACAATGTCCTGGCATTTAACGGTCATGAACATGTGCCCATCATACCACTCTCATACAGAGTCTTCTATATCACATACTTAAGTCTCATGTGCAGTAATATCAAGCTGATACATCCCATGTTTGGGCTCCTGTATCCAAAACTATACCACCATTGCACAAGAGGCATGCTTCAGTTGCTCTGAGAGGGGCATAAAACCCCCAGAACAACCTGAAAAATATTCAGCGGCATGGGATATGGAATTAGTGAGTGGAAAAAACAGAGAACCGGATGGAAGGGGGCATGCAGCAGCTCTCTCTCTCTCTCTCTCTCTCACACACACACACACACACACAGAGAGAGAGAGAGAGAGATTGAGACTGCAGTAGCTAGGTTTGAAGACAGTAATTTCTCCCTCCCACCCAACGGATGCTTTGTGCCATTCTGATGATGAGTGTTACTTGCTCAGGCTTATTTTTTATTAGCCTTTTATGTGAGCTTTTATGAAGAACTTTCATCGGGCTAGAATTGAGGGAAACAGAGAGAGAGAGAGAGAGAGAGAGAGAGAGAGAGAGATACAATCTCTTGGTCCGGCTATATTGGAGCCTTATTCAGATTGAGAATTTATTTTTTCCTTGTCGCCAGGAAGGAATGAAGATTACTACATATAAAATAATAATAATAGAGGCTTTAAAGAAATGAGGCATCTGGGATTGGGCAGAAGTGTGCCCAAGTCACAGACAAAAACACAGATTGGCCTCCCACACATGTCAAAGTTTTCCCAACAGGGTTGGAAAATTAAGGAGGTTACGGCCTGCCAGCAGAACATCATGGGGAAGGAAGTACTGTTGTGTTCAGAAGCTGTTTGTGGGCTTCCTTGAACCATCTGTTTGGCCGCTGTGAGACAAGGACAGTTAGCTACATGGGCCATTGACCTGATCTAGGAGGACTCTCCTTTTGTTCTTCAGATATAATTCTCCACCCCAGCCTATGTTCTTCCTCTTCTTAGCTTTCCCATTTACTTTCATTTCATTAATCTGTTTTATCACTCCACTTTTAGACAATAAAGTGCAATTTGTTGCAATACCTGTTGGGCTCTTATGCAGCTGCCTGAATAGCCGTATTAATACACTGATTTATTTCCTGATTGGGAGAAACAAGAGGGCTCGATCTAGGGAGAGCATGAAGGTCATACTCAAGAGGGCTTGTTAGTTTTGCAACTAGGTTGCAGGAAGAAGACAGAAGAGGTACTAGCGGCAGAACGAACAGCACAGTTAGATGCACTTTGTGCATGCTTGAATTCCAAAGAAACACATGATGTATACTTGGAACATAGAGGCAAATGACTAGGGTTTTGGCTGGAACAATAGGTGAGTATTTCAAGTAATCAGTTCCTTGTTTCTTCACTGTCATTTCGCAAAACCCCATTGAGCTAAATGAGCATTGGTTTAATTTGAGGGTCCCTTCTCCATTTGTGTCTTTCTCCCCAGCTATTTATTTGATACATGTGTTGTGAAAATCAATAATGACCATATCTGTTCAATGCAAACTACACAAATTTTCAAATGTCTGCATTCATGTCTATAGCTGACCCTCTAATGCAGTGGTGGCCAAATTTGGCCCTCCAGCTGTTTGGGGACTACAAATCCCATCATCCCTAGCTAACAAGACCGGTGGTCAGGGATGATGGGAATTGTAGTCGCAAAACAGCTAGAGGACCAAGTTTGGCAACCACTGGTCTAATATCCCACAGGACATATAAAAATTGGTTCTTGGGGCTCCTCCACAGCACATTTGGCCCACCATTTCCCACCAGGAAAACCCTCTCTTTACTGCTGAATCGAAAGAAATGACCATTGGATTTTCTGCAGATTGCTGTTTATTCCAATTCAGAGGCAAAGAGCGTGTTTTTCAGGGGAAAGCTGCACAGCAAAGGCAAGGCCACTTGGACCACTGCCTGGAAGGTTCCTGGAAATGGCTTCTTGGAATGGGACTGGTGGAAGGGTGGAAAAGCCCTCCATTTGAACAAGGAAAATGATTGAGCCAGAATGTGCCATGTTGTTTACTGTACATAGATCTATACAAACATTTGTGTGTCTGTCATATCATCCAGCCATTCCATTCTGTTCTCCTCTCCCACCTGCTTCTCCATATCCCCCCTCTTAGTCATTCAGAAGTCCCCAGAAAGCATGCCAGTGCAAGTAGATAAATGGGTACTGCTGTGGCAGGCAGGTAAAAGGTGTTTCCATGTGCTCTGGTTTCCATCATGGTGTTTCGTTGCACCAGAAGCGGTTTAGTCATGCTGGCCACATGAACCGGAAAACTGTCTGTGGAGAAAAGCTGGCTCCCTCGGCCTGAAAATGAGATGAGCGCCGTAACACCATAGTTGCCTTTGACTCGACTTAACCATCCAGGTGTCCTTTACCTTCTTTACCTGTGGATTCAAAGCATATCATCCCACCTCAAAGAATCCCAGGAACTATTGTTTTAACAATCACCCAGTTGTTCCGTGCAACTTATTTACTCACTTTTCTCAAGATTGCTTCTCTGTGACATCAAGAGTTTGGAGACAAGAACCTCCTCTTAAATTAACTTTCTTGACAACCAATGAACAAAATTCTTCTTGCCACAGGATGTTGGCAAATTGATTAAGAACAGATGAAGATTAATGGGTGGAGCCGTGAACATATTGCGGAGAGCTTGGTCCTTGCTCTCCTCCTTGGGGCTGCCAATCTTCTGACTACCTCCTCATTTCAGCACAAGATTCTGTGCTTCTTGCTGCCTCCAACTCACCTTGTCTTTAGACTGCTGATCAACAGTTATTCACAGGTATGTGGATATCTCAAGTGGACATAGTTCATTCGCAAAAATAGAAAGGGAACCATAGGCAGAAGTGCACATGCATTGCAGGCAAAAAAGCCCAGGTTGAATCCCTGGAGAAGGGAATACTGGGCTGGAGAAACCAATCATCTGCCTCACAATGCTCTACAATAGGGAAACAACATTATTTTATTTTAAAAATCTCAAGGTCAGGCACATCAGCATCGCCCTCTATATATACATTTACTAGTTCTCATTTTGCTCTTTGAATTCACTTTAACTTGTGTTTTATTTTTCTGTTATAATTCCTATTGTTTTTTCATAAACAGTTTACTAGGTGGTGACACTTGTCTTTCTTCAGTTAGTAAAGCTATGTGAGAGACAAAAAAAATGGGGGTCGAGGAGGGTTAATAAGAGAGGTGTGAAAAATGTCCCTATTTTCATCTGAGGAATGTTGGGGGGAGGTATGTTAATTTATCTGGGATTGAACAGAAGGGTCCCCATGCCCTTGAAAAAAGCAGGTAGGTCTCCCACAAATGTCAACGTTGGTCTGAGTGGGGTTGAGAAATTAAAGAGCAGATAATCACAGAAGTGGAGAGTACTATTATGTTCTGAAACTGCTTGCAGGCTTCCCTTAAGCATCTGTTTGGCCACTGTGAGATGAGAACAATAGATTTGACTTGAGTTTTATTTCATCTGGGGTTTGTTTGTTTTTAAAATCACACTCAAACTTTAAAATTTACACATGCCTCCAAATGCACCTCATTTTGTTATGTTATTTTTTCACTGTGGCTGGGGAACTCAGGCAGAAAGTCGGGGTAATAATAATAATAATAATAATAATTTATTTATACCCCGCCCATCTGGCTGGGTTTCCCCAGCCACTCTGGGCAGCTTCCAACAGAATATTAAAATGCAATAATCTATTAAACATTAAAAGCTTCCCTAAACAGGGCTGCCTTCAGATATCTTCTAAAAGTCTGGTAGTTGTTTTTCTCTTTGAAATCTGGTGGGAGGGTGTCCCACAGGGTGGGCGCCACTGCCAAGAAAGCCCTCTGCCTGGTTCCCTGTAACTTGGCTTCTCGCAGTGAGGGAACTGCCAAAAGGCCCTTGGCACTGGGCCTCAGTGTCTGGGCAGAACAATGGGGGTGGAGATGCTCCTTCAGGTATACTGGACTGAGGCCATCTAGGACTTTAAAGGTCAGCACCAACACTTTGTATTGTGCTCAGAAAGGTACTGTGAGCCAATGTAGGTCTTTCAGGACTGGTATCATATGGTCTCGGCGGCCACTCCCAGTCACCAGTTTAGCTGCCACATACTGGATTATTTGTAGTTTCCAGGTCATCTTCAAAGGTTGCCCCAGGTAGACCACATTACAGTAGTCCAAGCGGGAGAAAACCAGAGCATGCACCACTCTGGCGAGACAGTCTGCAGGGAGGTAGGGTCTCAGCCTGCATACCAGATGGAGCTGGTAGACAGCTGCCCTGGACACAGAATTAACCTGCACCTCCATGGACAGTTGTGAGTCCAAAATGACTCCCAGGCTGCGCACCTGGTCCTTCAGGGGCACAGTTACCCCATTCAGGACCAGGGAGTCCCCCACACTTGCCTGCCTCCTGTCCCCCAAGAACAGTACTTCTGTCTTGTCAGGATTCAACCCCAATCTGTTAGCCGCCATCCATCCTCCAACCGGCTTTTGTTTTCCTGATCACCAGAGCTGCTCTACTCCTTCTCCTGTTCCTCTTCTCCACTCCAGATTTGAAGCACCAAGCCCATCCAACCACCCCAATCTCAGTGTTTAGGACACGATATGTTACTTTGAGATGTGAAGGATGACTCAGAGAGCAAAAGAGAGGAATTTTAATTCAAAGATGATATAATTACTGATGCTGTGCCTGCAGATTTTTTATTTTGAGGAAAAATCCACAAATCCTCAGTGAACTGCATTTCCCCAATAAACCTATGAAGCTGATAAGTTTTGACAAACATTCCAATGAACACTATTCCTAAAGTGTTTCTTTGTTTGTTTATCAGTCATGAATTCCCACGATAGCATGTCTCTTTTTTATTATTGATTGAGTAACACGGTTTAATATGGTTGAGCTTTATGGCCAAAACTGACTCCACATTTCTTTATTTTCTCCATGTAGAAAGAGCCATGCAAGGAGTAGCTCAGAAGCAGAGATTAAGCAACATGAGCAATGATGGCCTGGGATCCTGGTACACTTTGGATGCCTCAGGGGATGATATTGGAGCAGAAAATGGAACTGAACTCCTAGCCCCCCTGGATGGTTTTTATCGTGATTTATCACTTTATTTTACAGCAAAAATTGTCCTCTATGTCTTCATTTTTGTTATTAGCATTTTTGGATTTATGGGGAATGGAACTGTCATCTGGTGTCTTGGTTTTTGCATGAAGAGGAATCCTTTCACCACTTTCATACTACATCTGGCTGTTGCTGACCTTGGGGTTCTCATTTGTTTATCTTCTCATTTGATTATATATCTTTTGATGTCATTTTCATCCTTACCTATGCATATGTTTGTAGACATTTCCCAGTTGTCCTTCTTGTTCATGTACAACACTGGTCAATATCTGTTGACAGCCATTAGCATGGACAGGTGTGTTTCTGTTGTTTTCCCATTTTGGCACCGATGCCACCGACCACCACACTTTTCCACCCTTGTGTGTGCCACAATATGGATCATTTCTTTCCTTTTCACTGTAATCTGCATGGATTCTTTCTAATTTTCTGCATTATGATGGATGCTTCAGTTTCTACCAGCCTTCTGAATGAATGCTGTACTTTGCCTCCCACTCATGACTGTTTCCACTCTTGTCCTGTTTATAAAAGTTTGGTTTCAGTCACAACAGAGGAAGAAGGGAAAAGCTTTCACAGCCATTCTACTTGCCCTCATCATCTTCCTCTTCTTAGCTTTCCCATTTACTTGCATTTTATTAATTAATTTTTTCACTCCACTTATAGACTATAATGTGCAATCTGTTGCAATACCTTTTGGGCTCTTATGCAGCTGCCTGAATAGCAGTGTTAATCCGCTGATTTATTTCCTGATTGGGAGAAACAAGAGGGGTCAATCGAGGGAGAGCATGAAGGTCATACTCCAGAGACTTTTCAAAGAAGAGGAAGATTGCAGAGAGAAGTGAGAAATTCCAGTTCAAACCCGGATGTGAAGACTTCAAAATAGCTCAGAAAGCTTCCTTTTCTATCTCTTGGTGTATTTCTTGGTACTATTTTATTATTTTGGATTCATTTACTCTGTTAATTTCTGTTCTCGTTTTAGCAGTATCGTTAAAAGCTCCTTGGATTCCCTATTTTGCAGGATAAATGTTTTATACGTTTTAGAAAATGAATTAGAAATAAATGGCACTTCAACAGACTGTGAGTTGAGTGGGATGACTTGCTAAATGGTATAGAATTCAGATTCACTGCTGAAGGGAATGAAGTAAAGTAATCTTCACATTTAGAGCCCAAATGTTTAAAGAAAACGGAATAAAAGATTTTGCCCAGTTTTTTGTATGTTGTAACATTCCACCACTATAATCCCTATTTTCTGTGCTATTTTTCTAGAAAAAGAGGTGCAGAAACTCACCATAAAGACCTCCCTTGTCCTCTTAAAATTGCAATGGCACCCACCTGAGAGTTGCCGGAACTGAGTTCCAGCTGAAAAAAAGAGCACTGCTTATTATATGGATATAGTGATATCAAAACTACACTCTTTTATCTTCTCACACAAAAAACCAAGAATAAGCACCAAATACCTGCACCTCCCCACCTCAGAAGGAGGATGGGGAGTCCCCAACATAGAAGCATATTACAATGCCAACCAACTACATCACATAATCCCATATATACTAGAAGATGAGACAAAACAATGGATACATCTAGAAAAGGACACAATTGAAAATATCTGCACCACAGCATACCCACTCCTCCCAAACAAACTAAGAAAAATCCCCACAACACTTAACAGGTACACACAAACCATGTTCAAAGCATGGAAAACAGAAATAGGCAAATTATCCCCAACCCCATCCCCACTAATTCCCCTGGCATATCACCCACTATTCCACCAAGCAGCACAAAACCTCCAAACAAAAACCTGGCAATCCAAAGGCCTGCATCGCCTAATAGACTTTTACATAAATAACAAACCCTTATCAACACAAGAAATACAGGACAAATTAGAAGACACCCAAATGCCATGGCTAGCACAACACCAATTACATGCCCTCTTAAACAACCCAACAGTAAAATCAACAGCAACTAGACCCCTGACAACCTTCGAAAACCTCATCCTAATGACAAAGGGACACGGCAAAGGAATAGTATCCGCAATATACAAAATACTACTAAAGAATCCCACAAACCCCCTAGACACAATCAAAAGACAATGGGAGGATGACATAAGATACGAAATCAACCCCACCCAATGGACCAGAATGTGGTCTAAACCCCCCTTTAAATCCATATCAACAAAAAGAAGGGAACTCACCCTAAAACTAACCTACAGGTGGTATCTAACGCCGAGAAAATTAGCACAAATACGCCCAGGAACCTCACCAAAATGCTGGAGAGGATGCACCTCCACGGGCACATACTTCCATATGTGGTGGGAGTGCCCCAAAATCCAAACATTCTGGACAACAACCATACGAGAAATATGCAAAATAACCAAACAAGTGCTAGAAACCACCCCAGAACTGGCTTTACTAAACATCTTCCAAGACAATAATGCCCACTTACAACACAAGGAACTCATAATCCATCTACTCTCAGCAGCCAGAAACATCATAACCAGACACTGGAAAGACCTGTCAGGAGCAAGCATGGACCAATGGTACCAAGTAGTATGGGAAACAGCCCTACTAGAAAAATTAACCAGCAACCTAAAACTAGCACGGGGACAAACAGAAGAAGATACCTTCACCCCCATATGGTCCCCCTTCATCACACACACATGGTCAACAAGATAATGACAAAAATCTACCGGCAGCATACAAATCAATATGGCTAAACCTGATCCAAAACACCTACCCACCCCACTCACACAGAAAACCAAAGATCACCACAGCCAACCACAAAGGAACAAGCACACCCTACGCCAATCGCGACCTCTCACCGCCAAGGAAACACAAGCAAACAACAGAGAACCAACACAAACGATGCTGACACCAAATCCTACATATACTCCTCTGCAGTGTAACCACCAAGTCTCTACAGTCCAATGTAACTGGTCACAAAGTATCTAAATTGTCTCCACTGGTAAACAGTCACTGATACAGTAACAGAGAGAAAAATGGCAATAAATTATTGCAGCCCGCAAACAGCCCGGAATCCTAATCCTGAGGGAGTGCGGTGTCTTCTTTTGCCATATCTCCTGTTTTTAAGTCTTAAAACAACTTCAAACAACTTTTAATCCACTTTTAAAAAGTTTGGCAGAGTTCGCAAAACTTTTCCGTTAGTCGCGGCTTTAGTCTTTTAGCGCTACCAAGCTCCGGCAAACAGTTCAAAGGGAGCAGGCTTCCTTTCCACTTTCCTCTGTAAGTTATTAATCTTTACAAGTCCAAATCAATTCAAAGTTATTACTTACAGAGTTTCTTCCGAACGTTCTAAGCAGGAAGTATCTGGTGCTCCGGTTTGGCGGGATCGCTGCTTTGTCCTCCGAAGGCAGTCCCCTCTTCAGTCCCGTACCTAAACTCCGCTCGCCTGATTTTCCCCCTTACGGGGGTCGATCAGGAGCGGGGGTGGCACGTCTGGGACCCACGAGGGTGGCAGTCCACGGGACGCTCTTCCCGTGGCTTTAAGGGACCCGTGGCGCAGGCACGGTAGTCCCTAAAACCTTCCGGAGGACGGAGCCGTTTGACTCCCGTCCGCCATTAGCCGGCACCAGACCGGAAGTCCACCAGACCGGACTGGCTTGGGCTACTTACAATTACTGGCTTGGGCTACTTAAAAACTGAACTCTTTTGACTGAAAAATACTTTGTGATTTTAAAATTGGGAACTCTGTGCCTAGAAGTTAAACTACCGGACTTGTGTGAATCCCCTGGCTCTGCGCTTTCTTTGTTCTCAGAAGTGAGTTGCTGGCCACCTGGTGTTTACTTTTGAGACTGTTGGCTTTCCCTGTGAATGACTGAGACGGTTACCACAGCAACTGGAGTGACCTTGAGATTACAATTACAGAGCTCACAGGACATGCATGAGGTTACAAGATCAAAAACAGCTAGCTCTACACAAAGAAAAGGCTCTTTTTCCCTACCCTTACAAGAACAGATGGAGAAACTTGCAGCTAGTGTTGCAGAAATAGCAGAAGGACTTAAAAATGTGACGGAGGGGCAGAAGCAAACGCAGGCTTCTGTCAGCTCAGTTAACTCTGCTATAGAAAAACTTCAAGCTGATTTAAAAGCTGATATTAAAAATTCCACTGATACATTAGAGAGATCAATTGGACAGATTGAGGAGAATGTGAAAAAGAACAGAGACCAAATAAATAACATAGCACAGGAGGTATCAACCTTGAAAAAGGACTCTGAGCAATTTAAAGTGGTGCATGAGAAAATAAAAAAAGTGGAAAAGAAATTGGACAATATAGACTTGGAGAATTTAGAGAATATCAGCACACGACAGAGAACTGTGGAAGAATCTCTTGCTTTTCTGCAGCTACATCAGAGGGAGGGAAACATCCGAATCAGGGGTCTTCCGGAATTGGAAGAAGGAGACCTGAAAGCCTATCTAGTGAAGCTATTTTCTACATATTGGGAACTGGAAGAGGTAAACGTTGCAGCACGCATTGTGAAGGCCTTCAGATTTGGACCCAGAGGATCCAGAGGGAAGAAAGGAACCAAAACAGTCAGCGACTGTTTGTTGGTGTTGCACGATAGAAACGACAGAGACTTTTTTCTGGATCTGCATTACAAAAACAACCTGGTGGTACAGTGGAGTAAAGTCATTTTTTATAAGGACATCCCCAGATTCTTTTTGGACAAAAGAATTCCATACAACGACCTGGTTGCTGAGTTAAGAAGAAACAACATTTCCTTCAGCTGGGAATTTCCAGAAGGACTTGCTTTTACGTGGAAAGGAACAAAGAAAAGAATCAAATCACTGGCCGATAAGCAAAAATTCTTTGATAAATATCTGGAAGAGCTTAAAGAGTCAACTGAAACATCATCTCTATATAGACGCCCAGGAGTACTCCCACCGCCAGGGACACCAGGACCAAGTCAAGACCCAGAGGAAGGAAAGAAAGCAGAAGCGACTGGAGGAGAAGATTGATAAAGAAAAATGGCACTTAAATTAATGACATGGAATGTTCGGGGACTGAATCAGAGACCAAAGAGACGCAGAGTATTTTATGGATTGGAAAAGAAGAATTTGGATATTATTTGTCTACAGGAGACACACATTGTTCGGCGACATAGAAGATTATTACAAAATAAAAAACTAGGCCAAGAGTTCGTATCGTCTGATAAAGTCAAAAAGAGGGGTGTGGTAATATATATAAAGGAGAAATATAGCCCAAAACAGTTATTTAAAGATGAAGAAGGGAGATACATCGCAATCGAAACTAAAATACAAGGCGAAAAATTCTTGATTCTGGGACTTTATGCACCAAATGATGGAAAGTCAACTTTCTACAAAAAAATACATGACTTGCTGTTGGATTATTTGGACTACAAATTAATTTGCCTGGGAGATTTTAATGGTGCAGTTTCCACTCTAATGGACAGATCTCAAAGAACTAAACTAACAAATGATGGGAAACTACCTAAGACTTTCTTCGAAATGGTGGATAATTTAAATCTGGAGGATGCTTGGAGGTTGAAAAATCCCACCGATACCGAGGCAACGTATTATAGTGAATCCCAGCAGTCATGGTCGAGGATAGATTACATCTGGATATCGAATGAGTTGGCACCGAAAATACAAAAAGCAGAAATCGGCCCAAGGACTTACTCAGATCATAACCCTGTACAGGTAACTCTTAAAATGATCTCCAAGGGTTCCTTTAGATGGAGAATGGATGACGCATTGATGAGAGATACCAAGCTGGTAGAAAGAGCTGAGAAAAAAATGAAGGAGTATTTTCAAATAAATTGGAACGTGGAAGTAGAAAAGAGAGTCGCTTGGGATGCAAGTAAAGCGGTTATGAGAGGATTCCTCATAAGTGAAAAAGCAAAGAAGAAGAAATTACAAAATGCAGAAATGGAAAGGCTGTTGAAACTGATTAAAGTAAAGGAAAAAGAACTGAGAGGACATCCCAAAAATGTTAAAATTCAAAAAGAAATCAAATACTTGCAATCCCAATATGCAAACATTATAAACCAAGATATTGAATGGAAAGTGAAAATGATGAAACAGAGAACATTTGAATCTGCAAACAAGTGTGGAAAACTACTAGCTTGGCAACTTAAGAAAAGACAAAAGGCAAATGTCATCAGCAATCTAGCAGTGAATGGTAAAATAGTGGAGAACCCGGAAGAGATCAGAAAGTGTTTTCAAAAATTTTACAAGCAACTGTACAAGGAGGAGAGGATAAAAGAAGAAGAGGTAGACCGATTTCTTCAACAACATAATTTGCAAAAAGTCCCAGAGGAAAAACTAAAAATTCTCAACCACCCAATTTCGACCCAAGAGATTGAGGATGCAATTAAAAATATGCAACTTGGAAAGGCACCAGGACCGGATGGACTTACTGCAAAGTTCTATAAGACTCTTAAAGACTGGCTTTCGCAACCTTTAAAAGAAGTTTGCAATAAAATACTGGAAGGAGATAGGGCACCAGAGACGTGGAAAGAAGCCTTTATCACACTGATTTTAAAACCAAATACAGACAGAGCTCAAATGAAAAATTACCGTCCGAATTTCCCTTTTGAATGTGGATTACAAAATTTTTGCAAATGTTATGGCTACAAGATTAAAAAGAGTGCTGAAAGACTATATACATAAAGATCAAGCGGGTTTCCTTCCAGGAAGACAGATAAGTAACAATACAAGAATTATAGTGGACATTCTAGAAAAACTGGAAAGAAACATAAATACAGAGGCGGCACTACTGTTTATTGATGCGGAGAAAGCCTTTGATAGGATATCTTGGATGTTTATGAAAAAGAATTTGGAAAAGATGGGAGTTGGAGAAAGATTTTTAAATGGCATTAAAGCCATTTATACAGAACAAAGAGCAAAAATAATAGTAAACGGTGTGATATCGGAGGAAATTCAAGTTGAAAAAGGAACTAGACAAGGGTGCCCTATCTCCCCTTTATTGTTTATAACGGTCCTGGAGGTCCTTTTAACCATGATACGAAAGGAGAAACAGATAAAAGGAATTAGGGTGGGAGAGAAAGAATATAAACTACGCGCCTTTGCAGATGATTTGATGCTATCCCTACAAGAACCGGAAAGCAGTGTCCCCAAAGCTTTGGAACTAATTGAACAATTTGGACGTGTAGCTGGTTTCAAATTAAATAAACAGAAAACCAAAGTTATAAGTAAAAACATGAATGCAGAACAGACACGAAGATTACAAGAAGGCACGGGCCTCAATTTTGTTAAGTCTGTAAAATACCTAGGCATCAATCTCACAGCAAAAAATATCAACCTGTATAAAGACAATTATGAAAAACTGTGGACGGAGATAAAGAAAGACCTGGAGATATGGACGAGACTGAAATTGTCGTTAATAGGCAGAATAGCAGCGATTAAAATGAATGTCCTACCAAGGATGCTGTTTTTATTCCAAGCCATACCAATCTTGGACAAAATAGATTGTTTTAAGAAGTGGCAAAGGGACTTATCGAAGTTTATATGGCAGGGCAAAAAGCCTAGAATCAAGTTTAAGATTTTGACAGACTCTAAAGAGAGAGGAGGCTTTGCCCTGCCAGATTTAAAACTCTACTTTGAAGCAGCGGCCTTTTGCTGGCTAAAAGATTGGTTCAAATTAGAAAACGTAGATGTGTTGGACTTGGAAGGACATGATAATATGTTTGGATGGCATGCATACCTTTGGTACGACAAGGCTAAAATCCACAGAACTTTTAAGAGTCATATAATTAGGAAATCTTTGTATCAGGTTTGGATCAGGTATAAAGACTTACTAGAGAGAAAGACGCCTAGATGGCTATCACCAGTGGAGGCCAAGGCCTATAAGAGACCAAACATGTCTGCAAGTTGGTTACGATATATGGATATATTGCAGCAGGAAGGGGACTCATTTAAGTTGAAAAGTTATGATCAAGTGAAAAATCAAGTCCCTGACTGGCTGCAATATTATCAGGTTTATGAAACATTCAAACTGGACAAAAAAATTGGTTTTCAAGTGGAAAAATCAAAACTGGAAACAGAACTGATTGAATCGAACTATAAAAACCTTTCCAAGATGTATAATCTGTTGTTAGAGTGGCATACGAAAGATGAAATGGTTAAATCAACAATGATAGACTGGGCAAAAGATGTGGGTCATAATATTATGATGGATGACTGGGAGAGACTGTGGCAGAAAGGTATCAATTTTACAGCTTGCAATAGTTTAAGAGAAAATGTTATGAAAATGATATATAGGTGGTATCTCACACCAGTTAAACTAGCTAGAATGAATCCTAAAATGTCGGATGTGTGTTGGAAATGCAAAGCCTCGAAAGGTACCTTTTATCATATGTGGTGGTCGTGTTCAAGGGTAAAGGACTTCTGGGATAAGATTTACAATGAGCTTAAGAAGGTAATGAAAATTACATTCCCTAAGAAACCAGAGGCCTTGCTTTTGAGCATGACCAACGATGAGATACCCAGTCAGGATAGAGTATTTTTTATGTATGCCACGACAGCAGCTAGAATTTTATTAGCAAGAACTTGGAAGGGCGAAGAGATACCAACAGTGGAAGAATGGCAGACAAAGCTGATGGAGTACATGGAACTTGCAGACCTGACGGCCAGGATCCGAGACCAGAGGGAGGAGAAGGTGACGCAAGATTGGAAGAAATTTAAGGATTATTTAGTTAAGCATGTTAAATTGAATGTTTGAATATTTGTGCAGAAATATATAAATAATTCGGTTTTAGAAGTACAAGGTTAGATATGGTGATTTTATAAGAAATTTTGATGTGATAGATGTTAATCTTTAGAAGTTAAGGTATAGAAGTAGAAGCGAAGGAATGTATTGGAAAAGATAA
Organism: Lacerta bilineata; assembly: GCA_900245895.1. Lineage (NCBI taxonomy): Eukaryota > Metazoa > Chordata > Lepidosauria > Squamata > Lacertidae > Lacerta > Lacerta bilineata. The sequence goes on from OFHV01004053.1 coordinate 115,731, forward strand.
TTTTAAGGAGCATTAGGATACTTGGGTAAGAGTTAAGGAGAAAAGAATTGAAACTACCTAAAAAGTATATATGTTTATGAAGACAGAAAAGGGAACAGGGGAAGTTCTCATTAAGAATGTTGATGAAAAAGTAGAGAAACAAAGATTGTATTAGAAAAGGTTTGTATGGTTTTTGTTTTTTCATTCCCTTTATATTTCACATTGTATTGTTATGTTTTTATTGTTGTTTATGTTGATTGTTTTATTGTGTTTATGTATGTTTTATGTTATCTCTTTTTTGTTTCTATGGAAAATAATAAAATCTTCTTAAAAAAAAAAAAAAAAAAAACCTACATATACTAAGGAAAATAAGTAAACCCATCGCCCCCACCCCACCCCCCCACCCACCCACCTCCTCCCCCCCTTTCTGCCTAATGTCTCAACAACCAAAATTGAACTGTAAAAATGTTACATGGAAAAATGCAAGAGACACTTGTACACTTGTAAACTAAGAAAATCTCTAATAAAAAATTAAAAAAAAACTACGTGCATATAAATACTCAAAATTCTGTCATTTACACCTCTCTAGGGTAATGTGACTATTAGCAGAAGTAATTCATTACATCTATGTTTCTCTTTCCAATAAAGTTTTTGGAAAAACACACACCAGAGGATACAGGGGGTAGATGGTTCCAAAACCATTCCACAATACACTTTCCACTCAATGCTAGCCATCAAGCCTGTATCTTCTCATTAAGGCTCTGGGCTTTGTTCCAAAGTTGAAGTTTGTGGCAGCATATCAACAAATTCTTTCTGATCTCTCTTAGTAAGCTGGTGTGTCTGTATGTTTCCATTAAGTATTGTATTGTGGGGTATGCTTTGGGATGTATGTTATATGAGAATTATTTCGGGTTCTTCTAAAGGAGCCCCCCACCCCCTGAGCTCTCCTGGGCGCTAGGAGAACTGGCAGGGCTCCAGAATTCACCGTCATTATGTCCTCAAATGATGCTTAAAAATAATTCATTCAAACAGATGTGTCTTAGAACGAGGTACCCGCCCCTTTTGTAGTCCAAAGGAATTTCTTTCTTTTTATAACTGCACAATACAGCCGCCATCTCCCCCACCCCACCCTGTCCTCAGCCCAAGCTGCTTTCATACCAGATCTTACTCTTTCAGTTCTCTGTTGGGCTGTGCATCCTACATTCAATTGAGATTTCACCTCTTGTGTTTCCTTTGAATAGTTAATTTCTTTCTGGGTGAGCTTTGCCAAATCATAAAGTAGCAAATATGACAAATGCAAAAAGACCGCAGTCGCTCACCTCATTAATGCACACATCAAGATGAGAGTCCTTTTAGAGTCCAAAACATAGCATCCAGCGACTGTATAATTAGGCAGATTTTTCTTTCATCTCCTTCCATCTGGAACATGCTTGTTTTTTGTCCAAATCTTATTAATTTTTTGAAAACATGTATTTTCTGCTCGCGGGAGTGGCTTCGGAGAGTGCCCAGCTCGTCATTCCGTGCTCCAGCCCAGTGTCCCTGCCCTCACATCTTGTTGTGGAGGACAGATAACGGACGATCTGTGGGCGAGACAGCCCTCTCCCACCCTGGGGAGGTCGGCAGGGCTGATTACCCCCATATCAACCCTGAATTACTGGAATGGCTGGGGGTCCGTTCTTGTGGGAGGCAACTATTTCCCTCAGCAGAAAACAGGAAGTCTATATCACTCTTGTTCTAATGAGTCATTCTAATTCCTAGTAAGCCAGTGTGTGGATCTTTGGGTTGCATTGTCCGCAGCCTTGTTGAGCTACATTCGGTGTGGATTACTGATTCCAGGGTGACCACAGGGTATTAGCATGGAGCAGGGGGTTAAAACAGATGACCTCCAAAGTGCATTATCTTCATGTTATTTTAGATGTTGTTCAATTGTGCAGCAAAACATTGTCATCTGAATGATGGATGGAAGAAAATCTAATGTTTCAAAAGAGAGTAATAAACTTGCTGTTGGACTGATGCAAAAGGATTGAGCCCAAGGATTGAGAACTGGATATGGTCTGAGTTCCAGATCTTTAATCATCACCATAATGTTTTGTAATGTTTTTGCATATAGTTATTACATATATAGTTATTTTTACCATTATATAAGTTTTGGGTTTGATGCTTTAGTAACTGTCTCCTCTCACAGAAAACAACCAGAAGTTCAAGCAAGGTAGATCTGGTGGTAGATAACAAAGCCCTGGCATTTAACGGTCATGAACATGTGCCCAGCATACCATTCTCATACAGAGTCTTCTATATCACATATTTAAGTCTCATGTGCAGTAATATCAAGTTGATACCCCCCACATTTGGGCTCCTGTAGCATAAAAGGCATAAAACCCCCAGAACAACCCAAAGAAAATTCAGTGGCATGGGATATTGAATGGGTGAGTGGGGGGGGGGACACTGAGAACCGGATGGAAGGGGGCATGCAGCACATCTCTCTCTCTCTCTCTCTCTCTCTCTCACACACACACACACACACACACACACACACAATCTCTTGGTCTGGCTAGATTGCAGCTTTATTCAGATTGAGAATTTATTTTTTTCCGTGTCGCCAAGATGGAAATGAAGATTACTCCATAACAATGAATAGAGGCTTTAAGGAATTGATGTATTCGGGAATGGGCAGATGTGTGCCCAATCCCACCAAAAAAAAAGCAGGTTGGCCTCCCACAGATGTCAAAGTTGTCCCAAAGGGGTTGGAAAATTAAAGAGATTAAGGCCAGCCAGCAGATGATCACGGGGGAGGAGAGTAGCTGTTTGTGGGCTTGCTTGAAGCATCTGTTTGGCCACTGTGAGACCAGGACAGTTGGCTTCAGGGGCTACTGACCTGATCTAGAAGGACTCTCCTTTTGTTCTACAGATATAGTTCTCCACCCCAGCCAATGCCCTTCCCTAGCAGAACCAACAGCAAGTTATTGGCTCACTTAAGACATTAGCTACTTTTTCTGTTAATGGGTCAGGTGACACTGTAATCAATAAAGATATTTCTCCAGATTGCGAAAAAGAGAAGTTAGACTTGCACTTCAATTAATCAAGGCTCAAACTAACCCAAAATGGTGCCCACCGGAAACCGGAGTTCACGCCGAAACAAAATGGTGGCTCAGCGGAGGCCTAGAAGGAAGGCGTCCTTACTCCCAAAATGGCGGTTCCTGCCCAAATGCACTGGTTCGATTGAACAAAGCCCAGATTACAGGAACAGAAAACGGACTTGGGGACAAAGCTTTCTGCCCACTCCACCCAAATCCCGCCGAATTGCGGCACCAACTACTAACCAATCCTAAAGGGACAAAAAAGCAGAAGGCACCAGCACATAGTGAGCCCTGGAAGGAAAGGGAAAACTGCCGCTGCTTAATGCCGCCCGGCAATACAATCCACCCCAATTTCTCCCGCAACAGGGGAGAATTCAAATGGGAGATCCTCAGTTCACCGGGCAAGCTGCCCTTGTTTAAACACCACACGGTCAAAGCAATCCACTACAATTTCTCCCACAACTGGGAAGTTCACCGGGAAGGCCCCACGGGCCCCGGTAAGAAGGGGGGTTAACCCTCAACCAAAATTGAGCACTAATCAGTGGGGGGAAGGGAAGGTAGAGGAAAGGAGGAAATTTTACAGGGTCTAAAGGAAAATTAGAGTAAAAAGGGGGGGTTAAGCGGTCACCGTATGACGATCGAAGTCTCTCTGAGCAACAGTGGTCCACGATCCAATGCTCCATGTTCCGATGTGATAAGCCCCAAAAAGGAAGCTCGGTAGCCTCGCATGGGCTTATATAGGTCCCACATTGCTGCTCTTTCTAATTGCCCATTGGCAAAACTGCACCCCAGCAACATGGGACCGACCTATCAGGGGGTTGTGGCCGATTCCCAATTACCCCCACAACATCAGCTCAGGTGGCCAGGTCACACTGCAACACGTGCCCTCTTTTATTGAGGACCCGCTTTATCACAGGATGCTGGCAAATGGATTACACAGAGCTGAAGAGACATGGGAAGGACCCTACACATCTTGCTAAGAACCAGATGAGGCATCTTAACAATTTCTGCAAATCTTCTGATTACCTGCTTATTCCAGCACCACTAGCTGCTCCCACTCACCATGCCTGAGGGATGCTGATCCAAAGTTTTAGACAGGTATGTGAATAGCTAAATTTGATCTCATTCATTAGCAAAGGTAGGAGGGGATCTGCAGCTGAATTGCAATGCTGTGCACCTTTGGCAGATAGGTGAACCAAGCTAACTCCATTGAGTCTTGTGTTACCAGGTACATGACTGGTGAAGATGGCAGGAATTTTTCCTTTCCATATCCAGGCAGAGCAGAAAGTACTAGGTGGATAGATTAAAGGTTTGTCTAATACATTCCACATTGTAAAAAATCTTGCTGTCTGGCTAATTTATTGTGGGTCTTTTTCTGATTTTCATATTTCTTATCAATCTCAATTCGACTAGAGTTTTATTTTATCCACTTTTGTTCAAAATCACATTTTAATCATAATAAATCGCATATGCCTTCCTAATTCATTCTGGCTATTGTTCCCTGAACCACAAGAGCTGTTCAGCTCCTTCTCACACTCCTCTTCTTCACCACCCAACCACCCCACTCTCAATGTCTACGACAAAAGTGTTAATTTCAGATCTTAAGGCTGAGTCAGAGACCAGAAAATGAGAATTTGAGTTCTAAAATGATATGCTTACTGATGCTGTGCCTGCAGAATTTTTTAATTGGAGGGAAAATCCATAACCCATTGGTAAACTGCATTCTCCACACACACACCCCAGCTTTTGAAGCTGTTAAGTTTTGACAAACATTCCAATGAAAAATATTCCTAAAGTGTTTGTTAGTTCATCAGTCACGAATTCCCACTATAGCATGTCTCTTTTGTTATTGTTTGAGTGTATAGCCTTACTATCGTTGAACTTCATATCAATTTTTATTTATTTATTTCTTTATCCACATTTCTTTATTTTCTTCTTGTAGTTCAAAAATAGAGATCCAGCAAGATGAGCAATGGTAGCCTGGGATCCTGGACCACTTTGAATGCTTCATGGGAAGATATTGGAGCAGAAAATGGAACTGACCTCCTAAAAACCCAGGATGGTTTTGATCATGAATAATCACTATATCCTATAGCAGACATTTTTTCTCTTTCTCTTAATTCCAGTTATTAGCATTTTTGTATTTATGGGGAATGGGACCGTCATCTGGTTTCTTGGTTTTTGCATGAAGAGGAATCCTTTCACCACTTTCATACTACATCTGGTTGCTGCTGATCTTGGGACACTCATATGCTTATCTTTACTTTCGATTATGAGAATTCTGAGTTCATATTCAGATGCAATTATCTATGTTTATGTGTTGATAATTGTTTTTTTTTCTTAATTTACAACACTGGTCAATATCTGTTGACAGCCAATAGCATGGACAGGTGTGTTTCTGTTGTCTTTCCCCTTTGTCATCGATGCCACCAACCACCACACTTTTCCCCCTTGTGTGTGCCACAATATGGATCATTTCTTTCCTGCTAACTGTAATTGGCATTATTCTTTCTATTTTTATTGTTACACTGAATCCCATTTTTTACCAGCTTCTAATGAATGCTATAATTTGCCTCCCACTCATGTTTATAAAAGTTTACTTTAGATCACAACAGAGGAAGAAGGGGAAAGTTTTAACAGCCATCCTACTTGCCCTCCTCTTCTTCCTCTTCTTTGCTTTCCCATTTACTTGCATTTTATTAATCCATTTTTCCAGTAAAGATGTAAATGATACTGAAAAGATTATTGGGCTCTTATGCAGCTGCCTAAACAGGAGTGTTAACCCACTGATTTATTTCCTGGTTGGAAGAAAGAAACACAGTCGGTCAAGGGAGAACTTTAAGGTCATATTCTAGAGGGTTTTCAAGGAGGAGGAAGGTTGCAGAAAGAAGAGAGACATTCAGGTCCAAATTCAGATCTGATGACTGCAAAAAGGAAAGGAAAGGAAAGGAAAGGAAAGGAAAGGAAAGGAAAGGAAAGGAAAGGAAAGGAAAGAAAAGGAAAGGAATAAGCAAGCCATGAAAAAGACTATGAACTGAAAGTGGAGGCAACATCTTTATAACCAATGGGGGAATCTTACCACATGATATTGACGAACTGCTGAAGAACAGATAAAAATTAGTGAGTGGAGCCCTGAACATCTAGCTGGAAGCTTGATAAAATCATTTCCTGTTTCTTTGGAGTTACATTCATTTCTGAAGATTCTCTGACACACACACCCCACACACTTATTCCAGCACAGGATATTGTACTTCCTTCTGCATTCCACACTCCATCTCTGAAGATTGCTGATCAAGAGTTTCTCACAGGTATACGAATGTTTCAAGTTGATGCAGTTTATTTGCAAAAGCAAGAGGGGAACCATAATTGGGTGGCAGAGGCGTGCATGCAGGAAGAATACTCTTGAAGAGATACCAGATTCTTTGTGACTTAAATGGCCTTCCTGTTATACTTTGCTATATGCATCCTGTGAATAGAGAGCCCGGATGAGAGCAGATTAGGGTACAATAAACTGTAGATTAAAATGTTGTTGTTTTTTCATATGTGAGCCATGACTGACTGGATTATTTGTCTGTGTACAGTGGTACCTCGGGTTAAGAACTTAATTCGTTCTGGAGGTCCGTTCTTAACCTAAACTGTTCTTAACCTGAAGCACCACTTTAGCTAATGGGACCTCCCACTGCCACTGCGCAGCCAGAGCATCATTTCTGTTCTTATCCTGAAGCAAAGTTCTTAACCTGAAGTGTTATTTCTGGGTTAGTGGAGTATGTAAACTGAAGCATATGTAACCTGAAGCGTATGTAACCCGAGGTACCTCTGTATTTAATTTGTGGATATAAGAACAGACCCAGATGTGTTACTCTAAGAAACAAAATTGGATAAGTAATAAAAGTTATGTATGCTCTTTGTCCCTGCTACTGTTGTTTTCCCAATACTGTACATTGCCTCACTTTTGTTATCCTACCAGATTGTAGGTACAAAACTGAGAACCAAGAAATCAAAGGAAGTCTTTAGATCCACAACTGAGATTCTTCTTGGTGCTCTGGCACAACTCTTTGACATCTGTTATCAGATTTCTGTTTCACACTTAACAGCTAAGTTCTGATGGTATCAGAATGGGAAATGGTGGTTAGTTTTGCAACAAGGGGGCAGCAAGAAGACAAAAGAGGAACTAGCGGCAGAAGGAACAGCACAGTTAGATGCACTTTGTGCATGCTTGAAATCCAAAGAAACACAAGATGCATACTTGGAACATAGAGGCAAATGTCTAGGGTTTTGGCTGGAACAATAGGTGAGTATTTCAAGTAACCAGTTCCCTGTTTCTTTGATGTCATTTCGCAAAATCCCATTGAGCTCAATGAGCATTGGGTTAATTTGAGGGTTCCCTCTCCATTTGTGTCTTCCCCCCAACTATTTCTTTGATATATCTGCTGCAAAAATCAATAATGGCCATATCTGCCCAATTCAAACTACACAATTTTGCAAATGTCTCCATTCATGTCTATGGCTGACCCTCTAACATCCCACGGGGTGTATAAAAAGAGGTTCTCAGGGCTCTTCCACACCTCATTTGGCCTTCCATTTCCCACTAGGAAAACCCTCTCTTTACTGCTGAATCGAAACAAATGACCATTTGGGTTTTCTGTAGATTGCTGTTCATTCCAATTCAGAGGCAAGGCACATGTTTTTCAGGGGAAATCCGCACAGCAAAGGCATGGCCACTTGGACAGCAAAGGCAAGGAAAGTGCCTGGAAACTGTGTGAAACCGTGCCTTTTTGGAATGTGACTGGTGGAAGGATGGATGAGCCCTCAATTTAAACAATAAAAATAGCCACAACATGCCAAATTATTTACTGTACATAGAACTTTACATACATATGTGTATGTGTGCCATCTCATCCAACCATTCCATTCTGTTCTCCTCTCCCACATGGTTAAACATTTTCCACTTCATAGTCATTCAAAAGGCCCCTCCCATGCCTGCTTCCAGGTTCCATAGTTATGCCTGTGGGGCTGAATACACACCATGCATTCAAAGCATATTATCCCCCCCCCCCAAAAAAAAGAATCCCAGGCATTGTAGTTTTCACCCTCACCCTGTTGCTCCCTGCAACTTATTTACTTACTTTTCTCAAGAATGCTTGTCTTTGACATCAAGACTTTGGAGGCAAGAACCTCCTGTTGAATCAGCTCTCTCGACAACCAATGAGCAAAATTCTTCTTGCCACAGGATGTTGGCAATCTGCTTAAGAACAGATGAAATGTTATGGGTGTGGCACTAAACATCTTGCAGAGAGCTTGGCGATACATCTGTTTTCTCATCCTTGGGGTTGTAGTCAGTTCTACCAATCTTCTGACTACCTCCTCATTCCAGCACATGATTTTGTGCTTCTTCATGCCTCCAACTCACCTTGTCTTCAGACTGCTGATCAACAGTGGCTCACAGGTATGTGAATGTCTCAGGTTGACAGAGTACATTTGCAAAAGTGGGAGAGGAACCAAAGGCAGAAGTGTACATGCATTGCAGGATGAATCCCTGGAGAAGGGAATACTGGACTGGAGAAACAAATCATCTGCCTCACAAGTGCTCTACAATAGGGCGACAGCAGTTTACTGGTAGTGGCAATTGTCCTTCTTGTGATAGGAAATGCTATATGAGAGACAAAGAATGGGGATTGAGGAGGGTCAATAGGAGAGGAGTTAAAAATGACCCTATTTTCATCTGAGGAATGTTCGTGGGTATGTCAATGTATTTGGGATTGAACAGAAGTGTCCCCATATCCCACAAAAAGACAGGTTGCTCTTCAAAGTTGCCCTGAGTGGGTTGGGAAATTAAAGAGCTGGTGGGCCAGTAGAAAACCACAGGAGTGGAGACAACTTTAGGAAGCTGTTTGTAGGTTTCCCTTAAGCATCTGTTTGGTCATTGTGAGACCAGGACAGTGGATTTCTCTTTGTTTTTATTTAATCTGGTTTTGTTAAATGTCACATTTTAATAATAATACAAACTTACACATCCCTTCCCAAAGCATCATTTTCTTATGTTTTTGTTTATGTTGAAAGCTTTCCACTATGGCTGGGGAACGCAGTCAGATGTGTGGGGTACTAATAATCATAATGGTTTTTGTTTTGCTGGTCACTATGACTGCTCAACTCCTTCTCCCGTTCCTCTTTTCCACTCCTGATTTGATGAACTGAGCCCATTTAACCACCCCACTCCCAGTGTTTAGGACACAATATGTTACTTTGAGATGTCAAGGATGACTCAGAGAGCAGAAAAGGGGAATTTTAGTTCAAAAATGATGTGCTTACTGATGCTGTGCCTGCAGATTTTTTACTTGGAGGAAAACTTCACAACACATTGGCAAACTCCATTTCTCCCCTAAGCTTTTGAAACTGATAACTTGTGACTAACATCCCAATGAAAAATATTCCTAAAGTGTTTGTTTATCAATCATGAATTCCTAATATAGCATTTCTGTTTTATTATTGATTGAGTACCACACTTTAATATGGTCGGGCTTCCAAGCCAAAACAGACTTCACATTTCTTTATTTTCTCCTGGCAGGAGGAGCAGTGCAAGGAGTAGCTCAAAAGTAGAGATCCAGCAAGATGAGCAACCATAGCCTGGGATCCTGGTCCTCTTTGAATGCTTCATGGGAAGATATTGGAGCAGAAAATGGAACTCACCTCCTAAACCCCCAGGATGGTTTTGATCATGAATCATCACTATATCCTACAGCATACATTATTCTCCTTGTCTTAATTCTTGTTATTAGCATTTTTGGACTTATGGGGAATGGAACTGTCATCTGGTTTCTTGGCTTTTGCATGAAGAGGAATTCTTTCACCATTTTCATACTACATCTGGCTGTTGCTGACCTTGGGACACTCATGTGCTTATGCTCTCTTATGATAATGTTTCTTCTGATGTTATTTTCATTTTCACCTCCCAATATTGATTTGTGCATGTATTTTTTTATTTTTATGTACAACACTGGTCAATATCTGTTGACAGCCATTAGCATGGACAGGTGTGTTTCTGTAGTCTTCCCGCTTTGGCATCGATGTCACCGACCACCACACTTTTCCACCCTTGTGTGTGCCACAATATGGATCATTTCTTTGCTGCTCTCTGTAATCTGCTGGATTCTTCCTAATTTTCTGCTTATCAAGCATGCCACTTTCTACCAGCTTCTAGTGAATGCTATACTTTGCCTTCCACTCATGACTGTTTCCACTCTGGTCCTGTTTATAAAAGTTTACTTTAGATCAAAACAGAGGAAGAGGGGGAAAGCTGTAAGAGCCATCCTACTTGCACTCCTCTTCTTCCTCGTCTTAGCTTTCCCATTTACTTGCATTTTATTAATCTTTGTTTCCAGTGATTTTGTAAACTTTAATGCAATATTTCTTGGGCCCTTATGCAGCTGCCTAAACAGCAGTGTTAATCCACTGATTTATTTCCTGGTTGGAAGAAAGAAACACAGTCGGTCAAGGGAGAGCTTGAAGGTCGTATTCCAGAGGGTTTTCAAGGAGGAGAAAGATTGCAGAAAGAAGGAAAACGTTCAGGTCCAAACCAAGTTCTGACGATTGCTAAAAAGAATTAAGCTGTGAAAAAGTCTATGAACTGAAAGCGGAGACGATAAATTCAGCTGTCACTGTTTATCTGTTTGCTTTTTTTAAAACAAAAGCTTTAATAAAAAGTTGATTAAATTTCACCCCCAGAAAACCTCATTTTCTATCTTTTCTTATATTTCTTTGTTTTTGTTCTTCTCTGAACTTTGTATCTTATTATTATGAATCTATTTGTTAATTTGCACATATTGTGTATCTGTGGGGAGACATGGAGGTAAAGTCTGCTTCCTTTTTTCGATGGCAGACTATTATTTATATAATTTATATACTTTCTGATACCCAGAGGACTCAGATGAATGAAACCTGCAATTCTTTGTGGTTCTTTTAATTTCTTCTTGGCTATTGAATTTTTTTTTTAAGAAAAAAAAACCTGCTATACCAGCTTATGCTGTGATAGTTGTGGGGCTCTCTCATCAAAAGCCAAGCATTTTACTAGTTAGAAATTGCCAGTGTGGGCCATAATCCATAAGGTATGAGAGTGGAGAAAATTAATGTCAATCATGAGGTATTTGTGCTGGGAAACATCCTGGAAATTCTGTGAATAGAATTGGGGATTGATGTCTGAAGATCTGAACAGTGAGGAAAGGAAATGATTCTGAAACCTGAGTGTTGGATGGATTGGATAGCCAAGCAAATTCAGAGCTGAGCAGTTCACCCTCCCCTTGTGAGAGATGGACAGAGAGAGTGTAAAGTGAAGAGGCAGAGCTGAGTATACTGTAAAGGTATTTGTCGTAAGCCCACCCACCTCTCCTCCACTTCCCACTGATCCTGCTGCTATAGTACAACAAATAGATACCAAACATAAGACACTTCGTATGAAGAAAAGACGTCATAAAAGCAAGCTGAAGAGTGGAGTGCTTGCCTTTATGAATTATTTTCTTCTTCTGATGTTTCTTATTTTTGATACAACCTTGTATACAGTAAAGAATCTCCTCCTACACCAGCCATTTTGATAACCAATGGGGGAGGATTCTTACCTCATGATATTGACAAGTACAGATAGAAGAACAGATAGAAATTAGTGGGTGGAGCTGGAAGCTTGATAAAACATCTGCTGTTTTTTTGGAGCTACATTCATTCCTGAAAATGTTACTTATTCCAGCACAGGATATTGTACTTCCGTCTGCATTCCACTCACCATCTCTGAAGATTGCTGATCAAGAGTTTCTCAGAGGTATACGAATGTTTCAAGTTGATGGAGTTTATTTGCAAAAGCAAGAGGGGGACCATAATTGGGTGGCAGAGGCGTGCATGCAGGACGAATACTCTTGAATAGATAGCAGTTTCTATGTGACTTAAATGGCCTTCCTGTTATACTTTACTATATGCATTCGGTGATTAGAGAGCCCAGATGAGAGCAGATTAGGGTGCAATAAACCGTAGATTAAAATATCGTTGTTGTTGTTTTTCATATGTGAGCCATGATGACTGGATTGTTTGTCTGTGTATTTAATTTGTGCATTTAGGAACAGACCCAGATGTGTTACTCTAAGAGACCAAATTGGATAAATAGTAACAGAAGTTACATGTGCTCTTTGTCCCTGCTACTATTGTTTCCCCAATACTTTGCCTCACTTTTGTTATCCTCTCAGATTGTAGGTACAAAACTGATCACCAAGGAAGTCTTCAGATTCACAAATGAAATTATTCTTAGTGCTCTGGCACAACTCTGTGACATCTGTTATCAGTTAAATTTTCCCCAAGGAAACAAAAATGGACCAATAAGAACAAAAGCTACATATGCTTTTTAACACTGCTGCTGTTGTTTTCCCAATATATTGCCTCACTTTTGTTATCCTCTCAGTTACTGCACCATAAGTGTCAAGCTGGAAAAGTATAGCTATGAAACTGAGAAACAAGAAATCAAAGGAAGTCTTTAGATCCACAACTGAGATTCTTCTTGGTGCTCTGGCACACCTCTGTGACATCAGTTATCAGATTTCTGTTTCACACTTAACAGCTAAGTTCTGATTATATCAGAATGGGAAATGGTGGTTAGTTTTGCAACTAGGTTGCAGCAAGAAGACAAAAGAGGAACTAGTGGCAGAACAAACAGAACAGTTAGATGCACTTTGCGCATGCTTGAAATCCAAAGAAACACAAGATGTATAGTTGGGACCATAGAGGAAAATGTCTAGGGCTTTGGCTGGAACAATAGGTGAGTATTTCAAGTAATCAGTTCCCTGTTTCTTCGATGTCATTTCACAAAATCCCATTGAGCTCAATTAGCATTGGGTTAATTTGAGGGTCCCCTCTCCATTTGCGTCCCCCCCAACTATTTATTTGATATATCTGTTGTGAAAATAAATAATGGCCACTTCTGCCCAATTCAAACTACACAAATTTTCAAATGTCTCCATTCATGTCTATGGGACGTATAAAAAAACTGGTTCTCAGGGCCCTTCCACACCTCATTTGGCCTTCCATTTCCCACCAGGAAAACCTTCTCTTTACTGCTGAATCGAAACAAATGACCATTGGGTCTTCTGTAGATTGCTGTACATTCCAATTCAAAGACAACGAGCATGTTTTTCAGGGGAAAGCTGCACAGCAAAGGCAAGGCCACTTGGACCCGTGCCTAGAAAGTGCCTAGAAACAGTGTGAAACTGTGCCTTTCTGTAATGTGACTGGGGGGAGGATGGATGGGCCCTCAATTAAACAATGAAAATAGCTACACATTGCGTATTATCCCTCCCCCAAAAAATCCCAGGACTGTAGTTTTGACCCTCACCCTGTTGCTCCCTGCAACTTATTTACTCACTTTTCTCAATAATGCTTCTCTATGACATCAAGACTTTGGAGGCAAGAACCTCCTGTTGAATCAGCTCTCTCAACAACCAATGAGCAAAATTCTTCTTGCCACAGGATGTTGGCAATCTGTTTAAGAACACATGAAATGTTATGGGTGAGGCACTAAACTTCTTGGGGAGAGCTTGGTTGATACATCTATTATTTCATCCTTGGAGTTGTAGTCAATTCTACCAATCTTCTGACTACCTCTGCATTCCAGCACAAAATTTTCTGCTTCTAGCTGCCTTCAACTCACCTTGCCTTCAGACTGCTGATCAACAGTTGCTCACAGGTATGTGAATGTCTTAAGTTGACATACTTCATTTGCCAAAGTGGGAGAGGAACCAAAGGCAGAAGTGTACATGCATTGCAGGATGAATCCCTGGAGAAGGGAATACTGGACTGGAGAAATAAATCATCTGCCTAACAAGTGCTCTACAATAGGGCTACAGCAGTTTACTGGTGGTGGCAATTGTCCTTCTTATGATAGGAAATGCTATATGAGAGACAAAGAATGGGGATTGAGGAGGGTCAAAAGGAGAGGAGTTAAAAATGACCCTATTTTCATCTGAGGAATATTAGAGGGCATGTTATCATATCTGGGATTGGACAGAAGTGTCCCCATGTCCTCAAAAAAAAGGTAAAGGGATCCCTGACAATTAAGTGCAGTCGTGAATGCCCCTGGGGTTGTGGTGCTCATCTCACTTTAAAGGCTGAGGGAGTCGGTGTTTGTCCACTTCCACAGAGAGTTTTTCCAGGTCATGTGTCCAGCATGACTAAGCTGCTTTTGGCAAAACCAGAGCAGTGCACAGAAACGCCATTTAACTTCCCGCCAGAGCGGTACCTACTTATCTACTTGCACTGCGTGCTTTAGAACTGCTAGCTTGGCAGGAGCTGGGGCAGAGCAACAGCAGTTCACCCCGCCATCTGGATTCAAACCGCTGACCATTCGATTGCCAAGTCCAAGAGGCACAGTGGTTTAACCCACAGTGCCACCCGCGTCCCTAAAAAAGCAAGAAATGTCAAAGTTACCCCAAGTGGGGTTGGGAAATCAAAGAGCTGTTGGGAAAGCAGAAAACCACAGCAGAGGAGATGACTTTTGTGTTCCGATGCTGTTTGTAGCCTTCCCTTAAGCATGTGTTTGACCTGTGAGACCAGGACAGTGGATTTCACTTGAGTTTTATTTAATCTGGTTTTGTTAAATATCACATTTTAATAATAATACAAACTTACACATCCCTTCCCAAAGCATCGTTTTGTTATGTTTTTGTTTATGTTGAAAGCTTTCCACTGTGGCTGCAGAACCCAGTCAGATGTGTGGGGTACCAATAATCATAATGGTTTTTGTTTTGCTGGTCACAAGAGCTGCTCAACTCCTTCTCCCATTCCTCTTCTCCACTCCAGATTTGATGCACTGAGCCAATCCAAACACCCCACTCCCAGTGTTTAAGAAACAATACGTTGGTTTGAGATGTCAAGGATGATTCAGAGAGCAGAAAGGGGAATTTTAGTTCAAAAATGATATGCTTACTGATGCTGTACCTGCAGATTTTTTACTTGGAGGAAAAATCCACAACACATCAGTGAACTCCATTTCTCCCCTAAGCCTTTGAAACTGATAACTTGTGACAAACATTCCAATGAGCATTATTCCTAAAGTGTTTGTTTATCAGTCATGAATTCCTACTATAGCATGTCTCTTCTATTATTGATTGAGTACCACACTTTAATATGGCTGGGCTGCCTAGCCAAAACTGACTTCACATTTCTTTATTTTTTTCCTGGTAGGAGGAGCAGTGCAAGGAGTAGCTCAAAAGTAGAGATCCAGCAAGATGAGCAACCATAGTCTGGGATCCTGGACCACTTTGAATGCTTCATGGGAAGATATTGGAGCAGAAAATGGAACTCACCTCCGAACCCCCCAAGGTGGTTCTGATCACGAATCATCACAATATCGTATAACAGGCATTATTATCATTGTCTTATTTCTAGCTATTAGCATTTTTGGACTTATGGGGAATGGAACTGTCATCTGGTTTCTTGGCTTTTGCATGAAGAGGAATCCTTTCACCATTTTCATACTACATCTGGCTGTTGCTGATCTGGGGGTTCTCCTGTGCTTATGCTCTCTTTTGATAATTTTTCTTCTGGCATTATATTCATTTTCAACTCCCGATATTGAATTGTTCTTGTATTTTTTTTATTTCGTATACAACACTGGTCAATATCTGTTGACAGCCATTAGCATGGACAGGTGTGTTTCTGTCGTCTTCCCCATTTGGCATAGGTGCCACCGACCACCACACTTTTCCACCCTTGTGTGTGCCACAATTTGGATCATTTCTTTCCTGCTCACTGTAACCTGCTGGATTCGTCCTAAAGTTGTGCGTTACTACGATACCATTTATTACCACCTTCTAATGAATGCTGTACTTTGCCTCCCACTCATGACTGTTTCCACTCTGGTCCTGTTTATAAAAGTTTACTTTAGATCACAACAGAGGAAGAAGGGAAAAGCTTTAACAGCCATCCTACTTGCCCTCCTCTTCTTCCTCTTCTTAGCTTTCCCATTTACTTGCATTTTATTAATTCATTTTTCCGGTATGTACCGGTATTTAAACTCTTATGCATTATATATTGGGCCCATATTCAGCTGCCTAAACAGCAGTGTTAACCCACTGATTTATTTCCTGGTTGGAAGAAAGAAACAGAGTCGGGCAAGGGAGAGCTTGAAGGTCATATTCCAGAGGGTTTTCAAGGAGGAGGAAGATTGCAGAAAGAATAGAGACGTTCAGGTACAGACCCGGATCTGACGACTGCAAAAAAGAATCAAGCCATGAAAAAGACTAGGAACTAAAAGTGGAGACCACAGATGTATTTTTCCCTGTTTGTTTGCTTTGTAACACAAAGGCTTTAATTAAAAGCTGATTAAATTTCACCCCCAGAAAAATCTCATTTTCTCTTCTTATATTTCTCTTCTTATTTTCTCTTCTTATATTTCTTGGTACTTGTTCTACTCTGAACGGTATCTTATTATATAAATCTATTAGCTTAATTTGCACAGATTGTATATCTGTGGGGAGTCATAGAGGAAAATCCTCTTTCCATTTTTTCATTGGCAGATTAATATCTTATGATTATTTGTTGAATTTATATACTGTCCTATAGCCGGAGGTATCAGATGAATGACGCCTGCAGTTCTTTGTGGGTCTTTTACTTTCTTCTTGGCAATTATTATTATTATTATTATTATTATTATTATTATTGAATAATATCTGCCATAGCAGCTCATGCAGTGATGGTGGTGGGGCTCTATGAATAAAAGTCAAGCATTTTGCTAATTAGGAATTGCCATTGGCCCATACTCTATAAGCTAGAAGAGTGGAGAAAATAAATGTTAACAATGTTGTATTTGTGCTGGGAAACATCCTGGAAAACTCATGAATAGAATCGGGGATTGATGTCAGAAAGTCTGAATGGTGAGGAAAGGGAATGATTCTGACACCTGAATGTTGGATAGATTGGACAGCCAAGCAAATTCTGAGCTGAGCAGTTCACCCTTCCCCATAAGAGAAATGGGCAGAAAGAGTGAACTGAGGAAGAATAGTTGAGTAGAAAGATATTTGTATTAAGCCCACCCACCTCTCCTCCACGTCCCACTCATCCTGCAAAGATAGTACAACAAATATATATCAAACATAAGATAAATCGTAAGAAGAAAACAAGTCATAAAGGGAAACTGAAGAGTTGGCCTTTATGAAGAGTTGGCCTTTTATGAATTATTTTCCTATTATGACGTTTCTTGTGTTTGATACAACCTTGTATCCATATCATTTATTGTGTACTCACAATGCTGTTAGCTGACTTGAGCATGGGAAGATAAAGGCAAGATATGAAATCATAAGTAAGGATATTTATGTAACCTGACTGCCTGGTTCCTTCTTCCTAGCACTTGATTA